>CM060695.1:10814873-10941653 GCA_030686995.1 Artemisia argyi | reverse complement strand
GGCTGCCAGTCCACAACAGTGGGGTTCTTTTGTTCCGTTTCCTTTACCAGGGGGTTCTCAGCAGGGTTCATCTCCTTTGACAGGGGGTACGTCTACAGTAATTAATCATTCGCATACTTCACAGCAAGGTCAAGAAACTACTTTGCCTCATGCCTTTACTACTGAGACTATTCAAGCTCCCGCCGATGGTAACTGGAATATGGACACAGGTGCGTCCTCTCATATTAATGATGATATCAATTGTCTAGATGATGTTTTTAATTCGTGCATTTATCCCTCTGTTGCGGTTGGTGATGGACATTCTATTCCTGTCATTAACTCTGGCCATAGCATTTTGCCATCTTCTACACGTCCTCTTCATTTAAATAATGTTTTAATTACTCCTCATATTGTCAAAAATTTGATTTCTGTTCGTCAATTTGTTCGTGATAATTATTGTACCGTTGAGTTTGACCCCTTTGGTTTTTCTGTTAAGGAGTTTCAAACGCGTCGGGTGCTGCTCCGCTGTGATAGCAATGGAGATCTTTATCCAGTTACTCAACCTTCCACCATTCCGCATGCTTTTCTCGCGAGTCAGTATACGTGGCATCAACGACTTGGACATCCAGGAAGTGAAGTGCTACGTCGTGTCCTTTCCAGTAGTTCTATTTCATGTAATAAAGAGAAGTCTCCCGTCCTTTGTCATGCTTGTCAGCTTGGCAAACACGTGAAACTTCCATTTGTTAGTTCTAATAGTTTAGTACGTTCGTCGTTTGATATTGTACACTCGGACTTGTGGACTTCCCCAATTCTGAGTCTTTCTGGTTTCAAATATTATGTCTTGTTTTTGGATCATTACTCTCAGTTTGTTTGGATTTATCCTTTAGTTAATAAATCTGATGTTTTGTCTAAATTTACTTTGTTTCGTAGTTTTGTTCGTACTCAATTTAAGTGTGAAATTAAATCTTTTCAGTGTGACCATGGTGGGGAATTTGATAACCAATCTTTTCATAAGCTTTTTTCAGAAAATGGAATTCAATTTAGATTTTCTTGTCCTCGCACTTCTCAACAAAATGGAAAATCCGAAAGGATGATTCGAACCATCAATAATCTTATCCGTACTTTGTTATTTCAAGCGAATCTTCCTCCCAATTATTGGACTGAGGCTCTTAATATGGCTGTCTATCTTTTAAATATATTACCCTCACGAGCCATTAACAATGAAGTTCCATTTACTCGTCTTTTTGGACTCACACCTGACTATAGTCTTTTGCGTACCTTCGGGTGTCTTTGTTATCCTCATGTTGATACTCATCACAAACTTGGAGCTCGTGCTACACCATCTCTTTTCTTAGGTCATGCCACTAATCATCGTGGTTATCGTTGTTTAGATCTGAACACCAATAAAATCATTATTTCCCGCCACGTTACCTTTGATGAGACAGTTTTTTCCGTTTGCCACAAAAACATCTCCTACCACCACTCCCAATGCCGTTCCCTCTTATGATTTTTTGGATGATTCATCTAATGTTATTTCTCATATTCTTAGATTCTCTCCCAGCACTGCACCTAACGCTTCTACACCTAATGAAACTGTTGAGCCTCTTAGCCCTACTCCTGCACCTACACCACAAACGCCAACCCCACATGTCCCACAAACACCAACACCTGATCCAGCACCTATCCCACAAACATCAATCCCACAAACGTCACCAACACCTGCTCCACTTATTTCACCACCCACTGGTTCAATTCATCCCATGGTCACACGTGCTCGTGTCGGGATTACTCGTCCCAATCCTCGTTATGCTGGTCATGTGTCTACAATTTCTCCTTTACCTCGGTCTTCTAGTGATGCGTTTCGTAATCCTAACTGGCAAAATGCTATGTGTGATGAGCATGATGCACTTATTACAAACAAAACCTGGATTCTTGTACCAAAACCCCCAAATGTGAATGTTATCCGTAGTATGTGGCTGTTTCGTCACAAGTTTTTAGCAGATGGCACTCTTAGTCGCTACAAGGCTCGTCTTGTGGCAAATGGTAATAATCAGATCGAAGGTGTGGATGTAGATGAGACTTTTAGCCCGGTTGTTAAACCTGGTACTATTCGGACGGTTCTTAGCTTAGCTATTTCTAGACATTGGCCAGTACATCAGCTGGATGTCAAGAATGCCTTTTTGCATGGGGATTTGGCTGAAACAGTTTATATGTATCAGCCACCTGGGTTTCGCGATCCTGTTCATCCTGATTATGTATGTTTATTGCAGCGTTCGCTGTATGGTCTTAAGCAGGCTCCTCGGGCATGGTTTCAGCGATTTGCAAATTTCATCACTACTGTTGGTTTTTCTCCTAGTCGTTGTGACTCTTCGTTATTTATTTAAAAACAGGGTGATGACACTGCATTTTTGTTACTATATGTGGATGATATTGTGCTCACTGCTTCATCTAATGGTTTATTACAACAGCTCATTGCTTCTTTACATAAGGAGTTTGCTATGACAGATTTGGGTGCTCTTAATTATTTCTTGGGTGTTTTAGTTACTCGTGACTCTTCTGGTATGTTTTTGTCACAACGCAAGTATGCTATGGAGATATTGGAGCGTGCACATATGGTTGGTTGTAACCCTTCTCGGACTCCTGTTGACACAGAGTCTAAATTGGGTGATGATGGTGATCCCGTTTCTGATCCTAAGTTATATCGGAGTCTTGCTGGTTCTCTACAATATCTTACCTTTACTAGACCTGATATTTCATATGCAGTGCAGCAGGTTTGTCTTTTCATGCATGATCCTCGGGAGCCTCACTTCTCGGCTCTTAAGCGCATCTTGCGGTATGTTCGGGGTACATTAGACTATGGTTTGCAGTTGTTTTCTTCATCACCTTCTTCATTGGTTGCTTATTCTGATGCTGATTGGGCTGGATGTCCTACTACTCGAAGATCGACTTCTGGGTATTGTGTTTTTCTGGGTAACAATCTTCTCTCTTGGTCCTCTAAGCGTCAACCGACTCTGTCTCGTTCCAGTGCTGAGGCTGAGTATCGTGGGGTTGCTAATGCTGTTGCTGAGACTTGTTGGTTGCGGAATCTTTTACGTGAGTTACACACACCTTTATCTTCTGCTACGCTGGTCTATTGTGATAATGTTAGTGCAGTTTACTTATCTTCTAATCCGGTTCAACATCAACGTACGAAGCATATAGAGATTGATATTCATTTTGTACGGGATTTAGTTGCTGCTGGTCAAGTTCGTGTGCTTCATGTACCCTCACGTTATCAGTATGCGGATATTTTTACCAAAGGTTTACCACATGCTTTGTTTCAGGAGTTTCGGTCCAGTTTGAGTGTTCGGTGTCCTCCCGCTCCAACTGAGGGGGAGTGTTAGTCGATATATTCATTATAGAGTCTGTGTCTATCTTATATTTGTATGGGCTAAGCCCGAGTTCTAGAATGTTCTTTGTAAAGGTATTTATATACCCATTGATATCAATAATAAGATATACGATTCATTCATTATTCCACAAAAACTGCAAACCCCTCGGCTAATAATGCTAACGGAGCAGGTGGCTATTACTATAATGGATTTTATGGATATGGAGGCTACACTGGCAACAGTTATAACTACCCCGAACCCCCCATATATGAAAGGAACACTGGCCACGACCATATAGAATGTGCAGGGCATGCTTCCGAATGTTCTGAACATCATAATGAAAAGCCAATGACGACTGCAAATAAGACTCCAGATAAATATTCTAAAAGTATTTTTCAAAAGCTTGCAGGCTTTCGCAAAGACCTAACATCACGTGTCATTCCCAAATGTGGGAGTATATAGTGTGATTGGATATATATATTGAACCTGATATCTTTAACTCTAGGTTTCTCTATGTAGTTGAAAACGAGTAACACTACTATGTTTTATTTGTTTTGCCCACATTTTACAATTTCTATTTGGATCATTTATGAACTAGAGCCATTTACATCCAGTGCACTTTATGCTTTTCTGGAATTGCAAAATGATGTAATATCACTGGTAATGCGCGTTTCTTTTCTTAATAAATCAGTTTGGCTAAATATATATCAATTCGATGGGAATAAAAGTTTCGTTAAAAATTGTTTGATTTGTAAAGGTTTATATATTTTCTCACACGCCTCTTGCTGTCTCTGACCACACACGAATGTACTTGTAGACAACATACTTTTTGTACATTTATTGATGAAAAGAGATATAGAAAACATGCGACGTGATTATCCATTGACAATCGGATAATCATAATTTATTATTATTATTATTATTATTATTATTATTATTATTATTATTATTATTTTATTTTATTTTATTTTTTATTTATTATTATTTTTTTTTTTTTATGAATGGCTGATAATACAATGCGTCAATGCATAGTACAAGGACATCGTAAGTAAAAACCTTTTACTTGTTTAAATAAAATTATAAACATAGTGAAGTTAAAAAATTAAAACGGAACCGTTTGTCAAGATGATGTTTTTCTATAAAAGTTAATGTTTTTCTATCGAGATTGATGCTTAATAAAATCCCTTCTAGGGTAAATCTTGATAGGAAGGGCATTGATGTTGGTTCGGTTCTATGTCCTATTTGTCAAGATGATGTTGAAACGGTTAACCACGTTTTCTTTTCTTGTGATATGGCAAAGGATTTGTGAGATTTATTGGCTAGATGGTGGAATTTGGATATTCCGGTTTTTGATAACATTTTAGAGTGGTTCGAGTGGCTTTCTTCTCTTCATGTCTGGAATATGGTGAGGTTGGTTCTCAAAAGGGTAGGGTCGTAGGGGGGACTCTCCTGTGGTCTGTTTGGCGCTTTCAGAATCTTTTGGACTTTTCGAACCCTCCTCCTAAGAAAGCCCTGCTTTGGGATCTTATTGTTTCTCAATAATTTTTGTGGATTTCATCTAGAAATCCTAAGTTTAATTTTACTAGGGTAGGTTGGTTTTACAAATATTAAGATAATTGGCTACGTGCACATCGAAGTGTACACGTTCTTGTTTAATAGCTTTTGGGTTGCATTTTACTTGAGTCATATAAACTTGTGCAATAAATTCGACATGATGTGACGATTAAATGCTTGGTTCCGTCCTACAAAGATCGATGAAAAGATAATTGGTTGTGTCCTCATTGAAAAATAGAGTGATATAAATTTTAGAGATAGATTGATATGACTATCAAGTGTTAGATTTTATTTGGCAAAGATTAATAAAAACAAAAAACAAAAAAACATAGACAATAGGTGTATTGAATACTATGTAACAAATTTCTTCAATGTACACATTGTCATATCCTTCATTGTGGGACAAAGTCACAAATCCAACACTCATTTTCTATCTTACTCAAAAAAGTACTTGGCTGTAAGGGTGCTCAAATGGACCGGATGGACCGGACCGACCGACAAAACCGACCGGACCGGACCGGACCGACCACATTCGGTCCGGTCCTCGGTCTAAGTTTTTTGGCTATTTCGGTCCTCGGTCCGGTCCGGTCCGGTCCGGACCGACAAAAAACCCGAAAAATCATGCCAAAACCATGCCATTTGGACCGGACCGACCGAAGACCGACCGGACCGAGACCGGACCGAACCGGACCGAGTACACATCGGTCCGGTCTCGGTCCTCATAAATTACGGTTCTCGGTCTTCGGTCCGGTCCGGTCTTGGCCGGTCCGGTCCGGTTTCCGACCGATGATCACCCCTACTTGGCTGCACTCCTTGTGTTTGACAGGTGTTGAATTCGGAGCTTTTTCATAATAAGTGTTCAACTTTTTTATTATGTTTAAGTGTCCATAATTTATATTATGTGATGATTAAATGGTAGGTTCCACGTTGAAAAATAGAGTGATATAAACTTGAATTGTAGTTTCGATATGACAATCAAGTGTTAGGTTTTGTTTGACGAAGGTCAACAAAAGGATAATTAGCTACATGCACATAGAAGAGTTTATGACAAAAAGTCATTTAATGTAAACGTTCTTGTTTAATAGCTTATGTTTGCACTTTATTTGAGTAAAAATAGAGTGATATAAACTTGATAGAGGCAATATGATAGTGATGATAAATTCTAGTATCTATCCTAAAAAGATGGATATAAAGATACTTGGCTATGATGATGCTTATGATTGATATAAGCTTTAGTGATAGATTGATATCGCGATTAGGTGTTAGGTTTATTTTGACAAATATCAACAAAAATTAACTTGGATATGCACAAATTAAAGAGTTTATAACAAAGACTGTTAGTACAAAACTGGGGCACCCTTCTAGACTTGGTTAGGCCCGAGCCTTGAGAGGGTGAGTTATGACTGTTAAGATCTTCGAGCGAGCTGCTAAGAAAGAAACACCGTTAGCCTCACCGCGGAAGGGGCGTTCCGCGGTCAACCTCCGGTGTAAGAGTAAGTGTATGGTAGAGAGATAAAGTATTTAAAATAAAGTGTGAGAGAGAGAAAGAATCTGTCCCCTAAAGGTGAACCTTTTTACTCCTTATATAGGCCAAGCATACTTGTCCTTTTCGACCGTTTATGCATGTTTCTCAGAATTGCGCACTCCCCTTATTGTTCGGCTTATTCCATGATCATGTACCATCTGTCCTTTTTGTCTCTGATCCATTGTATGACAGCTGTTTGTACTATCGCTTTAATCCGCGTCCTGGGTTAGTCCGGATATATATCGATGTCTGCGGGTTATCACGTTCGTTTCACCGGATTGGGCTGTGAAGTGTGTGTTCCGCGGTTGTACCTTCAGACTATGAAGTGTGATGTGGTTCCTTTGGGTTGCTCTTGTTTGCGTCTGGGGAGCCTATACGTGATCAAAGACATTCAATGTTTGTGTATTCAGCATTTGTTTGTAACAAAGTTACTCCATATAAAAAAGATAGAATTGGATACGCACACATTGATGAAGAGTTTATAAGAAAGACATTTAATGTGTGCATACACACTCTACCTTTAATTCTAATTTTCTAATCTTGGTTATAAATCTCTTTCAAGTTTGTTCCTTCACCTATGTGGGACAAAAGTCACAAATTTGAAACACATTTCCTTTTTGTTTTTAGTCACCTTTGTGTTTGAACTTTTGGTTGCTTTTAGTTATTTTAAACTTAATTATTACTTACACAGTTAGCTGCTAATGGCTACCGATATTTTAAAAAAACGTACACTTATCTAAGTATAGAAACTTGACCACCAAATCCCATGTCCACTTATCCAAAAACCACGTACCCAACAAATTAGAATCAAAACCTTAACTAATCAATGGCGTAAAAAACAATCTTAACCGCCACAAGTTTTATGTGCATGCTTTTCCTATCACATGCAATACCGGATGGAATGGAATATTTATGGAATCTCCATGAATAGGATCAAACCTTATTCTGGCGATCTTGTTTGGCGCGCGAAGGTGTAGGTCAGCGAGAACCCTTCCTACTCGAGAATAAGGTCAGGAAGTGAAACGTTTTTTCAGTTTTTCTTTCAAAATCAGGAACCGTTGGCGGATTTGCCTCGGGCTCCGGATCGGGAACCGCTGGCAATAAGGAAAAGATGAGGTGGTGTTTGGTATGTTTTGATGTTTGTGAGTATGTGCATGATACATTGTATGGTATGTTCGAATAAAGTGATATATTTTTATATGTTTGATGACGTGGTTACCATTATAGCTTATAGCTGTTTGGTAGTGTGGTGAAAAACTAATGTGGCGCTGTGTGTGAACCTCATAAAAATTAGAAATGCAAATGGGTTTTGTACTTTTGTTACATAAGGGACTAAAAGCGTCACTCAACCAAAAGACAAAGGACCAAACATACCAAATCAAACAAACTTATGATATCCAACAACATATAATCTTTACTAGGGTAACCAGCAGTATCAGCCGCCAGTCATCAACAACCATGGGTAAGTCATAAAACTTTTCATTTTCCGTTCAAAAATAATAATAAAATAAGTTTGAGTTTACATATAATAATAATAAAATGGTTAAATGAATGAACAGGTATCTCACGTGACTCTATGCACAAAAGACGTGCAACTGGAGGCAAGCAAAAGACTTGGAGGAAGAAACGAAAGTATAGTTTTATCATTTATATATTGTTTTAGTTTCTTGAGCTAAATTTACTATATTGATAAGGGGGTGTTTGTTTAACCTTATATTCGGCCTAATAAGAATATTTTGTTTCGGCTTGGATTTTGTAAGCCCTGATTTTCCAGCTTATTTTGAGACTTAAGGTCTTAGGGGGTGTTTGTTTAAGCTTATATGTGGGCTTATTAGCTTATTTGATTTCGGCTTTATATTTCATAATCCCCAATTTTCTGGCTTATTTCGAGACTTATGGGCTTGCTTTATATAAGTTTATTATACAATAATAAACTTGCATAAGCCCACAAGTCTCGAAATTAAGCCGGAAAATTTGGGGTTTATGAAATATAAAGCCGAAATCAAATAAGCTCGTAAGCCCACATATAAGCTTCAACAAACACCCCCTAAGATCGTGAGTTTCAAAATAAGCTGCAAAATCAGGGCTTACAAAATCCAAGCCGAAACCAAATACGCTTATTAGGCCGAATATAAGCTTGAATAAACACCCCGAAAATGCTTATTGTATGAGGTGTTTGTTTTGATGTGCGTGCTTATGAGCTTATCAACTTGAGCTCATGAAATTGTGAATAAGCTAGTACAAACACCCTTTTGTAGTTTTTAGAATGCAGTAAGCTAAACAGCGTTATAAATTATATTTACTGTACCGGTACAGTTTTGTGGAGTCGCTCATCCTGTTTAAAAGGGGTAGTCTGCATCTAAAGTCAAAACTGTAACTCATTCAAAATTGTGCAAATGATGCGGTTCTTATTTGTTAAAATGAGTTTAGCGTCGTTCATGCTATTGATTAAAAGATCATACTAAGTTGAATTGCATATTGAAAGGGTTGCTCTCCGACAGAAAAATTGATTAACTTTGCATTTGAAAGTAGTCACTGGCATGGGCGGAGATAAAGGGGGGTCCGGGGGTCACGTGACCCCCCGGCGAAAAAAATTGTAGTGTAAATTTTCGAAAATTTTCGGCTATTTTTGTAATTTGCCCCCCCAACGGACCAATTTTTAGTGTAGTTTATAAAAATTATCATATTTTGCCCCCTCGACAATAAAGTTCTGGCTCCGCCCCTGGACTCACTGGCGTAAATAGTCGAACAGTAAGATATACAAATTGTATATGGTTTGTCTTATTGGTGATAGTCAAGCATTTTAAATATTACAAGTAATCATAATACAGTTAGCTGCTGATTGTTTCAATAGTGTTCATAGGAGTATGATTATACAAATCGTATATGAGTCTTTAAGGAGTAAAGATCAATGGTCAAATTTATTTCTGTATTGATCTTTTTGGGACTGGGTGCGAAATAGTAATAACCGGTTAACTACCACATGTTATTTCTACATTTACGAGACAATGCCACATTAGGTAAGTAGATCGTACTGTCTAGAATCTATATGACTATGCATGGTTCTCTTTACTTGCTTATGCGTTGATAATAATGGTCTTCTATTTTGTTGCATTTGTTGCATTTGGATGCTTGCTTTATATGTAACCTGCTAATCCTGTGGGCTTGTTTTTGTTAACTATAGATTTTATTTTGGTGTAGGTACGAGCTTGGTCGTCAGCCAGCTAACACAAAGATCTCAAGCAACAAGACTGTGAGGAGGGTCCGAGTGAGAGGAGGCAACGTTAAGTGGAGGGCACTTAGGTTAGACACTGGAAATTACTCATGGGGAAGTGAAGCAGTTACCCGCAAGACTCGTATCCTTGATGTGGTCTACAATGCATCAAACAATGAGCTTGTGAGAACTCAGACTCTTGTGAAAGGTGCTATTGTTCAAGTGGATGCTGCGCCGTTCAAGCAATGGTATCTGCAGCATTACGGGGTTGACTTAGGTAGGAAGAAGAAAGCTGCTGTTACTAAGAAGGAAGGAGAGGTATGATCTTGAACTTGTTATACTAACATATTATTCTCATTGAAATATCGATGTGCTAACTATGATGAGTGTTTTCTGGACATGTTCAGTGTAAAGTCATATGGTGTATGTTAAGTCATATGGTTTTTACTTGCTTCCGAAACCACAAATGCTTCATTACTAACCCTTTTTATATTATTTGTATAAAGTTAATTAGAGATAAATAGCAGATGGTTTATTCACAGCTCTTTGACCAACTACTTTGTGGATGATTTCACATCATTATATCATGTTATAATTGGTTATAATTTAGCTTTTTAATTGGTCTTCTTCACCTGCTGTATGAGTTGTGACTATCAATCTGGCTTTGGAACGAATTGCATGCCAACCAATTTGTATCGATATAATGATTACAACTCACATATCTTATTCTGCCGTGTTTGCTATATAAATTAGAAATAAACTCATTTTTCAATTGTACAGGAAGGAGAAGGAACCGCAGAGGAAGCAAAAAAGAGCAACCATGTCCAGAGAAAGATTGAGAAGCGCCTGGAAGAGCGTAAACTTGATTCCCATGTGGAAGAACAGTTCAATTCTGGTCGTTTGTATGCTAGTATCTCTTCTCGCCCAGGTCAATGTGGCAGAGCTGATGGGTAAGTGTTATACCAAATGCTAGATTATTACACATCATTTGCACGCTCAATGCCAGGGGCTGTTAAAATTTTTTGTCAGGCAGATTGTGGAACTGCTAGATTATTACACATCATACACTTTTGCTTTATGTTTAGCTGTTTAACTAATGCTTACGATGATCACAAACTATAACTACATTTATAAGGTAAGCTTTTCGTTCTGAATACATTTTAAATGACTTCAACCAGTTCATCAAGTTCGACCCATTTGACTGATTGCCTTTTTATTAAATTTTCAAGAACCCATCTGGCCAGTTAACGTTGGTTTATAAATAAGTCGAGATTGTCGACCATTGTAGCTACTTATGTGTTCTTAAATGACTTCAACTTCTATTTTGCATCGACAGTTATATATTGGAAGGCAAGGAGCTTGAATTCTATATGAAGAAGCTTCAAAGAAAGAAGGGCAAGGGTGCTGGCGCTGCATAAGCCTTTCGTGTATTTTAGTTTCTTGAAAGTTAGCTTGCAGTAGTGTGTTGGAACTTTGAAACTTAAGTGCTGGCGCTGCCATAAACTTTTGGTGTATGTTAGTTTCTTAAGAGACAGATTGTGTTGGTATGTTGGAACTTGGAAGCTTTTGTTTTGTTTCGATAACACTTTGTTAGACCAAGTTGTAGTTGCATGTTTTGTGCAAACCGTGACATATAATGTTATAAACTGGGCTTGTCTTATAACCAATTGCTGAATGACCCCTGCTATTATTTAGCTATCTGATAACTGTAATACAGTATGGTGTTTTTGTTGTCAGATATATATGAACATACCTGTCAGATCTTGCAAAATGAACTTTTTCTCAATGTTCTCGTATTGAGCCGATACCTGAGGGTAACGGGGCTTCCTCGGCAAGAGTGTAGGTATATGTATAACATATGCAACATGAAAATAAAATTTCTGAAAAACCAACCTAAGTATAATTGCAATGGTTTAATAAAACAAAACAGTAAATATGAAAACTTCATAAGGATATAATTATATCAAGGATTCATTAAAAGCAACCGCGATTATATATTTTGGTGTGTCTGCAAATGCGGCGCCATAGATGCACTTCAGTCTCCATAACGCATTACCAATCTTGCAATGCTGTCATTATCCCCGTCCTACATTTATGTTGAGTAGAAACTACAATCTCGATCACTGGTCAAGCAAAAGTAGTGTGTTCGTGCAGGAACCAGATATGGGAAAATAAAATTCTGCTGATATCCCGGCATAACTAATGTGTCTTGAGTTTGGTTCATAAAGATAAACTCCAAGCTTATCATTACCCATTCTCATTGTAATTATAGGTTCGCCACTCTTCCTAAATCCGAGTACACTTTTTATTGATGCCTCTGGAGCTTCAATCGTGAATAGCTTTGTAAACGATTTTTGAACACCACCTTCTGATGACGTATAGTCTATATATGGGCCACGAGCCCAAATGATAAACATTACTAAGGCCCAAAGCCACCATGTGTGGGCTATTAAGACTTGGGCCGCACCAATAAAGGGAATGGGCTCACATAAGCCCAAGCCCAACTAAACTACATATACGTTTTAGGTAAGGATCTTCTATCTATGGAGTAGATATCCTTACCCGGATAAGCACCATGGGTGCGAAACGTAAGGAGCACGAACCCTACAAGGATTCTGCGCCTATATAAGGAATGACATAACTCTCATTCAAGGTACGATTCACAAACCCTAAACTCTTTACGAGAACCCTAAATCGATTACTTACTCTCACGCCGGAGTCTAATCGTGGGAGACAATCCCACGATAAGCCTAACAGTGTTGTTTATTTTCTTAGTGCGCAGGTTACAAGTACTAAGAAGCGAATTGGTACGAGAGCAAGAGCTTATAATCAGGAACGCCCAACTTTTGTATCAACAAGTGGCGCCATCCGTGGGACCCTACTAAGAACTAAGAACTAGAATGACGAAGAATAAGAATTCAAGCCAGCGGACTCCACAGCCAGAAAAACGTGACCCCCAGAGGAAGAATCAACAAGATTCGACTCCTAGGCAGGTTGCTGGGACAACCAGCGCACCTGGTCACCAAGAGGCAGGGACAACCCAACCTCTTCCAGCGGTAGAACTGCCTGTAAGGACTACCCAAACCACCACAGTGGTCCCAAGCGTTGAGGAACTCCCGCGCACTCTCTTCACTACTCCTCACCAAACTGTACCTACAGTGAACAACACTGTACCACCGGGCGCGCCTAACCGAGATAGAGCGCCCAACACTGAGGCAAATGTTCTTGCAGCAACTGAGGACACACCTGACTTAACATTGGGAAATTTTGTGTCCCAAAACTATGAAACTCTGACTGCCCTCATGCAAGAAGAAGCAAGAAGAAGGTCGAGTGCGAGCCTTCAAGCTCGGCTCAATTTTGATCCTGAACGCGAACCATCACCACCGCGCCACCCACGAGGGAGACGCGCAGATAACGAAAAACGTACTACTATCCACGATAGGTTGGGTACGACGTCTGATTCACAGTACTCAGAGGAATACGAAGAAAGCGAAAGGCGCACTAATGTTCACTCCAGACTTGGCAGTCGAAGGATACAAGACCGATTAGGACCTCAGCATTCACCAAGCCAAGGGTCCTCCAAATCTGGGAGTAAGAGGATTCACGACAGATTAGGGAAAAGGATATCCCTAAGTGAAAGCCCCTCAAGCTCTTCTTCTGAAAGAAACCGGCGCAAGCGCCGAAAAAGAGACTACTCTTCCTCCAGTGACTTCTCGGACAACGAGGATAAAGAAACAGGACACTGGAAGTCAAGAGGAAGACATCGCGAAGAAGAAAATGAAGACATGTCTCTTCCGTGGCGTCGCCAGAAAGTTGATGCGTTTACACGACGCATCAGCGATTACTCCGACCACAAAAGGAGGCGCATGCCCACTAACGTAAAAACATACGATGGAACAGGTGATCC
Organism: Artemisia argyi; assembly: GCA_030686995.1. NCBI lineage: Eukaryota > Viridiplantae > Streptophyta > Magnoliopsida > Asterales > Asteraceae > Artemisia > Artemisia argyi. The sequence goes on along the minus strand of CM060695.1, from coordinate 10,928,103 downwards.
GGATGATCATCTAAAAGTTTTCGAATCAGCTGCCACTATCGAAAACTGGCCACAGCCTGTGTGGTGCCATATGTTTAATTCTACGTTGGTAGGGAATGCGCGCACATGGTTTAGCAAACTCCCACGACGGAGCATCGGTGGGTTTGAAGAATTACGGAAAGCATTCCGTCTCAACTTTACCCAGAGAAAGAAGTGCGCTAAAAACCCTGTTGAACTAGCCAGAGTGAAACAGCGCCAAGGGGAATCAACCAGCGCTTTTATGGAACGCTTCAAAGATGAGTGCATCCAGGTCAAAGCATGTCCTGAAATTCTAAAAATCTCAGGGTTCATGAATGTGATTAACAACCCAGAACTTATCCGGAAGCTAAATGACAAAGTTCCCCAAACTTTTGATGAGCTAACAAAGTGCACAAGATCCTTCATACAAGGAGAAGCAGCCGCTGCGGACAGCAAAAAGGGTTACTCGAATTATAGGCAACAAGAATAGCCTAGGAGACAATCCAACAATCAGAATAACAACCGCAGCAGGAATTACCGCAGTGGAAGAGACAATGACAAATATACCCCTCTCACAAAAACGCCGAGGGAAATATTTGTAACAGAAGGTGCAAATTTTCCAAAACCTCCACCAATGCGCACCGCAGAGGAGAAGCGTGTAGGGAATGGATACTGCGAGTACCATGGTCAAAAAGGCCATACAACTAACGAGTGCGTCCAGCTAAGACAACTAATTGAAAAGTTAGTAAGGGAAGACAGAATGGACCACCTTGTAAAAAACATCAAAGAGGGAAAGGACAAACAAAGAAACGGGGGTAAGAAAGAACCTCCCAAAGAAAAAGCTGACACCATATACATGATACAGTCATGGCAACGTAAAATAAAGCAAAAAGTCAGCCAAAAATTCTCTCCAGAAAAAGAGATATCCTTCCCTACCTTAGCTGCGGACAACGCAGTAGCAGAACCTCTAACTATTGAAATACATACAGGGGGACATGATATCCACCGCATGTACATTGATGGAGGAGCATCCGCTGATATCCTATACGATCATTGTTTCAAAAGACTGAAACCTGAAATCCAAAGTCAATTGATACCAGCAACAACGTCGTTGACTGGATTCACAGGAGAAAAGATTTGGCCTATGGGGCAGTTACGCTTGCTAGTGGTCGTAGGAGATGAACAACACTCAACTGCAACATGGATAAATTTCATGGTAATAAAGTCTCCCTCACCTTACAACGGCATCATTGGGAGACCTGGAATATCATCCATGCGCGCTGTACCATCCACAGTGCATGGAATGCTTAAATTTCCAGTGGAAGGAGGAGTTGTCACTCTCTATAACACAACAGTACCACCAAAGGAATGCAATGCGGTAACTACTGAAGTGGAGAATATTCCAGAACAGCGCGCAGAAAAAACACCAAACCTAAAGGTTGCTATTCACCTCGATTACCCGGACCAACAAGTTTCGATTGGTGGATCTTTATCTGACAAAGGTAAAGCAGCCGTGTGCGCACTCCTACAAAAGAATCTAGATATTTTTGCATGGGAACCAAAACACATGACAGGAGTGCCACGCTCTATCACAGAGCATAAGCTACAAATCCGACAAGGATATCCCCCAATACGACAGAAGAAGCGCGGCCAAGCCCCAGATCGTGCAAAGGCTATTCTGGAAGAAGTACATAAACTCGTAGACGCAGGCATCATGCGCGAAGTGTACTATCATGACTGGCTCTCTAACCCAGTGATGGTAAAAAAAGAGCGACGGCAGTTGGAGAATGTGCGTGGACTTCACAGACCTTAACAAAGCATGTCCACAAGACTGCTATCCACTGCCAGAAATAGACTGGAAGGTAGAATCCCTATACGGATACCCTTTCAAATGCTTCCTAGACGCATACAAAGGGTATCATCAAATTCAGATGGCAGTCGAAGATGAAGAAAAAACATCTTTCCACACCAGTCAAGGAGTTTACTGCTACACAAAAATGCCTTTTGGTTTAAAAAACGCAGGCGCAACATACCAACGATTGGTGGACACAGCTTTCGAGAAATAAGTGGGTCGCAACTTGGAGGTCTACATTGACGACCTTGTCATCAAAAGCCACACAGAGGATGAATTGGTGCGCGACATTGAGGAAACGTTCAGAACATTGGGACAAATAAACATGAAGTTAAACCCCAAGAAGTGCACCTTTGGCGCAACCGAAGGCATGTTCCTTGGATACTTAATAGAACCTGATGGAATCAAGCCTTGTCCAGAAAAAACAAAGGCTGTTATTGATCTCCCCTCACCGCGCACACTGAAAGAAGTCCAGTCATTAAACGGAAAGCTAGCAGGGCTAAACCGTTTCTTATCTAAGTCAGCAGACAAATGACTCCCTCTCTTTAAAACACTCACGAAGTGTACTAAAAAGGGAGACTTTCGCTGGATCGAAGAAGCGGAAGAAGCTTTCCAACAACTAAAACACCATCTGGCATCTCTTCCCAAACTTGTCGCACCGCGACCAGGGGAAGAGCTAATCATGTACTTATCGGCAACTCATGGAGTAGTTAGCGCAGTACTATTGACAGATAGGAACTCCGTCCAGACACCCATATACTTTGTAAGAAAAGACCTGAAGAAGACAGAGACTAACTACAGCGCTATGGAAAAGCTGGTCTTAGCTCTAGTATTCGCAGCCAAAAGGCTGCGCAGATACTTTCAAGCGCACCCAATAGCTGTAATCACTGATCAGCCAATCAAACAAGTTATCTCTAAACCTGACGCATCCGGACGGTTACAAAAGTGGAGTGTACTGTTAAGTGAATATAACATCTCATATAGACCGCGCACTGCAATCAAAGGACAAATATTAGCCGATTTCATCGTTGAGAAGCCAGATAGCGATAGTCCAACATCTGCAACCAAAACAGATCTGCAGGAATCCTGGATTCTGTTCACAGATGGGTCTTCATGTGTAGATGGATCAGGCGCAGGCCTTATTCTCACAAATCCAGAAGGTATGGAATTCACCTATGCACTGCGTTTCGAATTCACAGCCACAAACAATGAGGCAGAATACGAAGCCCTACTAGCTGGACTGCGCATCGCAATCCAAATGGGCGTACGCAATTTGGAAGAAAATGTAGATTCTCGACTCGTCGCTAACCATGTGCTAGGTGAATATGAAGCCAAGGATGAACACATGATTCAATACCTGGAGAAGACCAAGTCCTTAATTAAAAACTTTGACAGGTTCACAATAAAACAGGTGCCCAGAGGAGATAACAGAAAGGCTGATGCGCTTAGCAAAATCGCATCTACAAGCTTCACGCACCTATCAAAACAGGTATTGGTAGAAACCTTGCAAAACAAGTCAATCTTGGAGATGGAAGTATCCACAGTGATAGAAGAACAAGATCCTACATGGATGACAGCTATCATTGAATTAATTAGCAAGGGAATCTTACCACAAGACCATAAGGACGCTCGAAGAGTGCGGCGCACAGCGCAGCGATTTGAACTACGAGACAACATACTCTATCGACGCTCTTTCTTACAACCTTGGCTCAGATGTGTTGGACCTCTTCAAGCAGACTATGTACTCCGAGAAATCCACGCTGGATCATGTAGCATGCACTCAGGGCCGCGATCTGTGGTAGCAAGCGCTCTATGGTCGGGGTATTATTGGCCAACCATGCACCGCGACGCACGCGATCTGATAAAGAAATGTAGCAATTGTCAAGTACATAGGCCAATTCCACGCCTACCACAACAAGAGCTAACACCCATTACCTCACCATGGCCATTTTACAAATGGGGCATTGACATCGCGGGACCCTTTCCAGTTGCGGCAGGAGGAGTAAAGTTCCTCATCGTAGCCATAGACTACTTTACAAAGTGGATTGAAGCAAAGGCGGTGGTGAGCATCACAGGAAACCAAGTCAAACGCTGTGTCTGGGACAACATTGTTTGTCGCTTCGGACTACCCGGAGAGATTATATCAGACAATGGAAAACAATTCTGTGATAACCCATTCAAAGATTGGTGCGCGCAATTGAACATCACGCAACACTTCGCTTCAGTAAAACACCCACAAACCAATGGCTTAGTTGAGCGCGCAAATCGCAGTCTAGGGGAAGGAATAAAAGCGCGCCTTGACAGACACAAAAGAAGGTGGGTGGACGAGCTCTCACATGTCTTATGGGCGCATCGCACCACAATCAAAAGCCAGTACTGGCGACACGCCATTCTCCCTTGTCTACGGAACAGAGGCCGTCATACCAGCTGAGATAGGAATGCCAACTATACGAACAGCAGAGGTCAACGTCACAACAAATGACGAGGAGCGGCGCATAGACTTGGACTTACTGGAAGAAAGACATGAACGCGCAGCTATACGTGAAGCAAAGGCTAAGGCAAAAACGAAGAAGTATTATGATGCAAAGGTCAAACACACTTCCTTCAGGCCAGGAGACTTTGTATACCGCGCCAACGATGCGAGCCACGTAGAAGACACATGCAAGCTCGGACCTAAATGGGAAGGACCTTACGAGGTCACTGATGCACTCGGCAACGGTGCATACAGGCTGCGCGATATGGAAGGTCACGACCTAGCGCGCACTTGGAACATCTGCAATCTTAAAAGATGTTATTTTTAGGCAAGGCTATGGCCATTACACAGACACCTTTGCACCCTAAGATGTGCCCAATAAGTGTTTGTTTTTTCTTTTCTTTCCTAGGAATTGTATTTTTATTTTTTCAAAAAACTTGCAAGTATCAATAAAATGTTATGGTTTCTAGCTAACTCCATAACGTATTTCACTTTATTGCGTACATACTTATATATGTCAATATTGTTATCTTATATTTTTGCCTACATGGCGTGCATGCACTAATTAAGACCCACGATGGCATAAAGGATGAGTAAGCCTACTAATTCACTCATTGAGTAAGAGGGTTGCAAACCCATCAACATTGGATCACGCATCCTTGCTAAGCACCTTACTTTTGAGACGTCGAGGTAAGTTTCACGTGCGCATCCCACAAAGGGTGCGCAAATATTAAGTACACCGTACAAGCTTAGCAAATAACGAGCCAAGACACTTGGTCAAATAATAAAACTTAGCAAACATTAATGCAAGTATATTTTTTAAGTCACGCACTTAATTCATAAAAGGATATCTTATTCAACATTTTTACACAAAAATTACAAGCAAAAGATACACTTCGTTATTTACACAATACATATACAAGAAACAACCTACACGCTATGGCGATGCTCAGGGCTATCTTCCGGGGCAGCAGAACTCCCCGCCTCTTGAAGTTTTCTCAAAATCAAGGCGTCCTTGGGAGATACGGTGGGAACACTCACAGGAACCCCATCAGACCTGGGGATGTGTGCAGCGCCCACACCGCATAATACTGCCTTACCCTGAATGCCTCTCTTCTGGGCAGCCCTCTGCGCATGGCGCTCCAGCACCTCTTTCAGTGGAATTTCCCTCTCAAGGGCAAAAGGGTTCAGCATATGGCGAGGCTGCGCAAACACGGGAACCTGCAGCTGCGACTCATCTGGCTTAAGGAAGTAATCCGGCTGCGCCTCTGCATCCTCCAAAATGTGGCGCCCCAAAGTCAACCCCTCCATAATTACATTTATGGGGTTGTCTTGGTCGCGCTCCAACCGTGCAATATGAGGCAACTCGAGAACTTTCAACCCCTCCATCGCCTGCATCAGCTCGTCATACGCAGCCGCGTTATAGCCAGGTACCTCTGCCAAGTCCTTGCTCAAAAGCTTAGCCTCATGAAGATCCTCCATAGCTTGCGATCTCCCACGTGCCACCGCACAATGAACCACCTTCCCAAAGGCACCCAACACCTCTTGGGAATCCAAAGTGCCCATAGCTGTCAGGCGCAGTCCGTGACTGATCAACCACCTACATCAACAAGGACAACTTGTGTTAAGGGAAAGCATATCAAATATAATAAAGTATAAAAAGCTGAAAAGGAATTACCTGCGCTCAGCAATTGTCGACATCAAATGAGGGTATAACTCCTCATTTTACTCTATGCTTAGGCCGCGCAGCTTGTTCTCCTGCATCTGGACAATCTCCTCCATGCGCTCCTTGAACTTGACAGTACTCGCAAGGTGCTCCTCCTTCTTCTCCTCCAAGTACCTTACAGCCCAAGTCATGTTGGCCTTGTACTGATGAAGTTGTCCGCGCGCCTGCTCAACCTCAGCCAACGCGGTCAACTTCTCATGGGTGACCTTCTCATTGTACACCCTGGAGGACCCCACTTCCACCTGCGCTTCAGCCAGCTGCGCACGGAGCATAGCTATCTCCTCATCCTTCTGAGCGAGAGCGCTGGTCTCCCCAACGTACCTCGTCTTCAACTGAGCCACCAGCTCAGTCTGACGTGACGCAGTAGCAGTCAACTCATCCATCAATCACTGCGCAGATACACCCTCATCAACCTTCACTTCCCCCTCATTGTTTTCATTCTGCGGAGGGGACACGGTCTCCACGAAGGCTCCATCATCCCTCGTGGCATCATCCCTACAATACATGAAGAAAACAATCAGATCATATTACGACAAGTAATACGAAAAAAAAACAAAAATAATATATGAGACGCAGATACTTACAGAAATGGAGAGGCCTCTGCAGCCTTCTTATCCGCGCCAGGAGCGGATGTATCTTCCTCCGCGGATGACTCCGCATCCCCAATAAGGTGGCGTCGTCTCTTCGAAGTGCCACTGCTCCCAGTCTCCCCTTTACGCTTCAGATTCTACGCCACCTCTTCCTTTAGCACCTCCTCAGGCTTTCGGAGATGTTTGATCTTTCTGCACGGCTGAGTTTCGATCATTTTTTTCCACTTGATGAACACTCCTAACACTTCATCTTTTGTCTTCAACGTGTACACCCAAACTCTTCGAGAAAAGTCATCAACAAAGGTTACATATTATTGTCTCCCTCCTAAAGAGCTTGTCTTTGAGGGACCCCATACGTCAGAATGGACATAATCTAAGATACCTTGCGTCTTGTGGATAGCTATCCCAAATTTCACCCTTGTTGTCTTCCAGTTGATGCAATGCTCACAGAGATCCAACTTACGGGAACTCACTCCTTTCAACAATCCTTTCTTTATAAGCAAATTCAAGGATTTCTCTCCTGCATGTCCTAAGCGCATATGCCATAGCTTCACTGCTTCTGAATTTCTATCACCATCGGCAACAGCTGCTACAGTTCCGATAACCGTTCTACCCTTATAATAATATATGATGGTTAAACATGTATCTCACTTGATTCTATGCACAAAAGACGTGCAACTGGAGGCAAGCAAAAGACTTGGAGGAAGAAACGAAAGCATATTTTTATATATTGTTTTAGTTTCTTGAGCTAAATTTACTACTGTATTATTATAGGAATATTGATAAAAGGGTGTTTGGTTAAGCTTATATGTGAGCTTATCAGCTTATTTGATTTCGGCTTATATTTCATATGCCCGGATTTTCAGATACTTATGTAGAAACTTATATAAGGGGGTGTTTGTTTAAGCTTATATTCGGCCTAATGCCCTAATAAGCATATTTTGTTTCGGCTTGGATTTTGTAAGCCCTGATTTTCCAGCTTATTTTGAGACTTAAGGTCTTAGGGGGTGTTTGTTTAAGCTTATATGTGGGCTTATTAGCTTATTTGATTTTGGCTTTATATTTCATAATCCCCAATTTTCTGGCTTATTTTGAGACTTATGGGCTTGCTTTATATAAGTTTATTATACAATAATAAACTTGCATAAGCCCACAAGTCTCGAAATTAAGCCGGAAAATTTGGGGTTTATGAAATATAAGCCGAAATCAAATAAGCTCGTAAGCCCACATATAAGCTTAACGAACACCCCCTAAGATCGTAAGTTTAAAAATAAGCTGGAAAATCAGGACTTGCAAAATCCAAGCCAAAACCAAATACGCTTATTAGGCCGAATATAAGCTTGAATAAACACCCCGAAAATGCTTATTGTACGAGGTGTTTGTTTTGATATGCGTGCTTAAGAGCTTATCAACTTGAGCTCATGAAATTTTGAATAAGCTAGTACAAACACCCTTTTGTAGTTTTTAGAATGCAGTAAGCTAAACAGCGTTATAAATTATATTTTCTGTACCGGTACAGTTTTGTGGAGTCGCTCATCCTGTTTAAAAGCGGTAGTCTGCATCTAAAGTCAAAACTGTAACTCATTCAAAATTTCGGAAATGATTCGGTCCTCATTTGTTAAAATTGACTAATTGAGTTTAGTGTCGTTCATGCTATTGCTTAAAAGATCATATTAAGATGAATTGCATATTGAAAGGGTTACTTTCGGACAGAAAAGTTGATTAAGTTTGCAATGAAGTGTAGGGCTGTAAACGAACCGAACGAACACGAACGGAGCCCTGTTCATGTTCGTTCATTTAATTTTAACCGAACAAATAAACGGACACGGACGCTTAAACGGACGAATTTTCTTGTTCATGTTCGTTTATGAATTTTCTTGTTCATGTTCGTTTATTAAGAAAATGATTTGTTCATGTTCGTTTATGTTCGTTCATTAAGACACTAAACGAACGATAAACGAACATAAACGATCAAACACAAATGAAAATAGATAAACAAACATAAACTTGCATTTAATAAACGAACGAACATAAATGAACTTTTTATCAAACGGTTCATAAAATGTTCACTGAACGTTCAGTTCGTTTACAGCCCTAATGAAGTGTGATTAACTTTGCATTTGAAAGCAGTAACTGGCATAAATAGTCTAACCGTAAGATAAAAAAATTGTATATGGTTTGTCTTATTGGTGACATAAAATAACAATCATAATACAGTTAGCTGATGATTGTTTCAGTGGTAATAACCAGTTAACTACCACATGTTATTTCTACATTTACGAGACAATGTCACATTGATTAAGTAGATCGCCCTGTCTAGAATCTCTATGGCTCTATGCGTGGTTATCCTTGCTTGCTTATGCTTTGATAATAATGGTCTTCTATTTCGTTGCTTTTGTTGGCTTTTGATGCTTGCTTTATATGTAACCTGCTAATCCTGTAGACTTGTTTTTGTTAATTATAGATTTTATTTTGGTGTAGGTACGAGCTTGGACGTCAGCCAGCTAACACGAAGATCTCAAGCAACAAGACTGTAAGGGGAGGCAACGTTAAGTGGAGAGCCCTTAGGTTAGACACTGGAAATTACTCATGGGGAAGTGAAGCAGTTACTCGCAAGACTCGTATCCTTGATGTGGTCTACAATGCATCAAACAACGAGCTTGTGAGAACTCAGACTCTTGTGAAAGGTGCTATTGTTCAAGTGGATGCTGCCCTGTTCAAGCAATGGTATCTGCAGCATTACGGGGTTGACTTAGGTAGGAAGAAGAAAGCTGTTGCTACTAAGAAGGAAGGAGAGGTGTGATCTTGAACTTGTTATACTAACATATTATTCTCATTGAATTATCGATGTGCTACCTATGATGAGTGTTTTCTGAACTTGTTCAGCGGAAAGTTAGTTCATGTTGTAGCTTCATTTTAAGCATTGTGAGAACTCAGGCTCTTGTGAAAGCTGCTAAATGTGGCTGCAATGACCTGTATGTTAAGCAGGGTTTATGTATGATTATATGAACCCAAGGAAGGCCAATTCGTCTTAAGTTTAGTTATTAAAAGTTCCTTCTATATATAGATGCACATGAATATACGCAAATAGGATATATTTAGCTTTTTAATTGATCTTCTTCACCTGCTGTATGAGTTGTGACTATCAATCTGGCTTTGGAACGAATTGCAGTCACATGCCAACCAATTTGTATCGATATAATGATTACAACTAACATATCTTATTCTGCCGTGTTTGCTATGTAAATTAGAAATAAACTCATTTTTCAATTGTACAGGAAGGAGAAGGAACCGCAGAGGAAGCAAAAAAGAGCAACCATGTCCAGAGAAAGATTGAGAAGCGCCAGGAAGAGCGTAAACTTGATGCCCATGTGGAAGAACAGTTCAATTCTGGTCGTTTGTATGCTAGTATCTCTTCTCGCCCAGGTCAATGTGGCAGAGCTGATGGGTAAGTGTTATACCAAATGCTAGATTATTACACATCATTTGCACGCTCAATGCCAGGGGCTGTTAAAATTTTTTGTCAGGCAGATTGTGGAACTGCTAGATTATTACACATCATACACTTTTGCTTTATGTTTAACTGTTTAACTAATGCTTACTATGATCACAAACTATAACTACATTAATAAGCTAAGCTTTTCGTTCTGAATGCATTTTAAATGACATTCAACCAATTTATCAAGTTCGACCCATTTGACTGATTGCCTTTTTATTCAAATTTTCTAGAACCCATCTGACCAGTTAATGTTGACAGCTATATATTGGAAGGCAAGGAGCTTGAATTCTATATGAAGAAGCTTATAAGAAAGAAGGGCAAGGGTGCTGGCGCTGCATAAGCCTTTCGTCTATTTTAGTTTCTTGAAAGTCAGCTTGCAGTAGTGTGTTGGAACTTTGAAACTTAAGTGCTGGCGCTGCCATAAACTGTCGGTATGTTGGAACTTGGAAGCTTTTGTTTTGTTTCGATAACACTTTGTTAGACCAAGTTGTTGCATGTTTTGTGCAAACCGTGACATATAATGTTATAAACTAGGCTTGTCTTATAACCAATTGCTGAATGAACCTTGTTATTATTTAGCTATCTGATAACTGTAATACGGTGTTTTTGTTGTCAGATATATATGAACATACCTGTCAGATCTTGCAAAATGAACTTTTTCTCAATGTTCTCGTATTGAGCCGATAACTGAGGGTAAAGGGGCTGCCTCGGCAAGAGTCTGTAGGTATATGTATAAGATATGCAACATGAAAATGAAATTTCTGAAAAACCAAGTTACCCTAGTATAATTGCAATGGTTTAATAAAAGAAAACAGTAAATATGAAAACTTCACAACGATAATATATTTTAGTGTGTACACAAATGCTTTGCGCCATAGATGCACTTCAGTATCCATACCGCGTTACCTTTCTTGCAATGTTTTTATTATCCTCGTCCTCCATTAATGTCGAGTAGAAACTACAATCTCGATCACCGGTCAAGCAAAAGTAGTGTGTTCGTGCAGGAACCAGCTAAGTCAATATAATTTTCTGTAGATATCCCGGCATAACTTATGTGTCTTGAGTTTGGTTCATAAAGATAAACTCCATACTTTTCAGGATCTGAGTCATTAATATTCATTTCAATTATAGGTTCGCCACTTTTCCTAAATCCAAGTACACTTACTATTGATGCCTCTGGAGCTTCAATCGTGAATAGCTTTGTAAACGATTTTTTAACACCACCTTCCATCATCCATACATTGTAACCTCGTTTTTGGGCCATATAAAAAGAGTCAAGCACAACAAGAGACTCCATTCGCTTAGATATAGACAAATTATTCTTGTATATTAAACTACCGGGAAGTGATATTTTTCTAAATTTTTCACTTGTCATATCAAATGACATAATCACATTGTAACACTTACATTGATAAAATTGATCAATAGCATGCCAATAAATAAACCCATCTAAATCCACGCTGTAGTTTGTGCAGCGAATTGATTCACTAGGCAGATCGATAGATAGCCTTTTCCATGCTCCCGAGCTCAATGTAAAAACCTCAACTTCAATACCATCTTCCTCATCATCCTCATCGTTCTCATCATTCTCATCATCCTCACTTGTGTCATACATATAATCATCCTCATTAGTTGCAATATAGTATGTAATCTTGACAAGCTTAGGGTCAAAAGTGCGCGGACACACACCAAAACCAACAACAGTTTTATAACCGCCAGTCCTAGGCACAACAATATCCACCGACTTTGGAACTGAAGGATTCCAAATAACAGCCATTAGACGTTGGTGATCACTGTAGCCGTAATAGCATAATAAGCCTTGAGAGCTACCTAACATACCTTGTTTGTAGGTAATTAGATTAACGGAACTGGGAATAGTATGTGAAAGCTTGCGTAAGGGGAAAGTATCATCATCAACAATCAACTCATGTTTTTCCTTACGTTTGTTATCACCGCAAGTTACAAGTAGACAACGCTGAGAGTTCCATGCCTTGTAATCAGCGCTAAACTCGGAGCTAAGGATAAAAGACTTCCATGCTTTAGAAACGGATTTGAATCGAACTAATGATTTGACCGGAAGTCTTTTCATGATTTGGGATTGGATTTCGTATGGTAAATAATACGACATCTTGAGTTTTTGGACTATCGACATCTTGAGTTTTCTTGCTATTGCTTTAGGGTTTGGTGGGTAGGAGTTTATACATATACTCCCTCCGTCCCAAATTATAAGTCCACTTTCATATTTCACAAAGTTTAAAAAAAGTGGGGCCCTTACAATACTAACCAATAAAAATTCATTCTCACCCACTTACAAGCATTCTCATTGGTTGAAATTAAAAGTGGACATATAATTTGGGACAACCCAACTTGACAAAATGGACTTATAAAATGGGACGGAGGGAGTATTAGTTTTCGAGCTATTGACCTATGAGTGTTGGTATTTATATAGGATATCGAAAGTTTATAATATATTTATCCCCATACATATATCTTCCATAAAATAACTTTCCGTGTGTATGTTTCTTCTAAAACAAATAATTTTCATAATTTAGTAGATTTGCCATATAGATCTAATATTTTTGCATGAGAAAAATAGTATGTTTAAAAGTTCAATATAGATCTAATATTTTCTAAAGATTCGATGAACCAAGGCCATTTTTTTTAAACCAAAAAATAAACTCACACTTTAAAAAAAAAAATATTTATTGCAAACCATTAATCGTTACGTAGAACGAATTATACCATCGCGACAAGAATTAAATCATATTTTTATAGACGGATACTTCAATATACTTTTAAAGAACCCTTTTTTCAATTTTTTTCTTGTTACATCTGGAGAAATCACAAATGATTTGTATCATCACATGTGAATTCTGTTACAAATCACATGTGATTTTTCCAGATGTAACTGAAAAAAAAGAAATCTTCGAAAGTTTATCGAAGTGTCTATCTACTGAAAGATAAAACAAATACTTGTTGTGGTGGTGTATTTTTTTACTTGACAATTCACCGTTTGCAAGATATTTCATTATTAGAAAATGAGTGGCAGGGATTGGTTAATTAGATCTTTAGAAAACTTTGGTTCTACATTATTCTCAACTCCACGTACCATATAGTGACTTTGGCTTTTAAACAATCCCGAGAATAATTAACCCGATGATGCCGCATAGATATGAATCGAAAATGCTCGTCCTCCCCAAATAACCTCAACAAAGAAAACCAAATCCATATCTTTAACAAACATTCAAAAATTATTGCCAAATTAATAAGTAGAACGTACCCGAGTAGCGATAAGAGCAACGGATTCGGTATAATTTAGACGTAAACAACGAGTGAGACGCTTCTGAGCTAAAAAAAACTAGCATTATATAACATCAACTTCTCCACCTCCTGCGGTGATGATTCCATCTTCTAGCTCTTCTTATAACATCAACGAAGAACATAATGGGATATAGCACCACCCGAGAGACGCAGTGCTGGGGTTCATAAAAGTTTGCAATGTTTGAGAGCATGTGCCACGCACATGTCGAATTCCATTTATAGCTGATTTTTCCTATTCCTTCTCCTTATTCTCATCTTAGGGGTGTTTGTTTCAATCGGTTTATATAGCTGACTTATAGGTTATTTGATTTTGGGCTTATGTTTCCTAAGCTCACTTTTTGTGGCTTATTTTTAATTAATCTTTTCGGCTTATATAAGTTTCTTATGTTATAATAAGCTTATATAAGTCGAAAAGGTTCAAAATAAGTCACAAAAAAATAGCTTATGAAACATGAGTTGAGATCCATGAAGAACCCATGCATGCCATAGAACCTATCAACCAATCACATCCACCCATTTATATTTTTCACCTTTTTTTTCTTTTCAAAACAACATATCTTGCAAACGGTAAGTCTTCAATCTACAAAAAAAATACCATCGCGACGAGAATTAAATGATCTTTCTATAGATATGCATTGTTATATACTTTCGACGAACTTTTTTTTTAGTTTCCACCCAGAAAGAATCATATATGATTTATAAAAATCATATATGATTCGTAAAAAATCATATATGATTCGATTCTTACGAATCATATATGATTCTTACGAATCATATATGATTTCTTAAGAATCGTATATGATTCGTAAGAATTATATGATTTGTTAAAATCGAATCATATATGATTTTTCTGAGCGAAAAAAAAAGTTCATCGAAAAAAAAGTTCGTCGAAAGTATATAACAATGCATATCTATAGAAAGATAATTTAATTCTCGTCGCGGTGGTATTTTTTTTTGTAACTTGACGATTTACGGTTTGCGAAATATTTAAGTTTTAAAATAAGGGTGGAAGTTTATTTTTTTATTTTGATAAAAAAAAAATGAGTGGCTAAGATTGTTTGATGGGTTCTATGATAAAAATTGGATGAACTTTTGGCTATAAAACATAAGCCCAAAACTAAATAAGCCATAAACCGAAACAACACCCCCTTAACTACCCTCTTTGAAAATTTGCATTCTTCATCTCTCTTTTTTTTTTTATATAAAGAATCAAGAGGAACGCTCCTAAATCTGTTCCTACCTTTTCCATTCCACATTGTACCAAATATCTCATAGTGTTTTATAGAAACCATTTACTTCAATTCATAATTCACACATATACAGGGGCGGAGCCAGAAATTTTTGTTTGAGGGGGCACACTTTGATAACTTTTAGAAACTACACTACAAATTGGTTCTTAAAGGGGGCAAATTACAAAAAAAGCACGATATTTTCGAAATTTTACACTACAATTTTTTTCGCAGGGGGGGCACATGCCCCTTGTGCCCCTCCCCTATCTCCGCCCCTGCACATATAGCCGGGTCTTGGCCGGATATAGCCGGGTTTTGTTCGTATAGTCTCGGGGACGAGAGTTTATCTAGCCCTCATTCCTGGTGGAATAGAAAGATATAACTTTCAAGTTATATTAAAAAAGCTTTTATAACCTCAACATGTGCATATTATAAAAACTCAATCATCTGACAACCGAAAAGTATTGAAGTAACTCAAACTTCGTAATTAACTGCAAGTTTTTAAACTGTAAGACATACGGTTCAGAAGTGCAAGTCAAGAATTACCAGGCAAAGATGCCGACCACTATAAGTTCAAACAACGAGCTTGTGAGAACTCAGACTCTTGTGAAAGGTGCTATCGTTCAAGCAATGGTATCTGCAGCATTACGGGGTTGACTTAGGTAGGAAGAAGAAAGCTGTTGCTACCAAGAAGGAAGGAGAGGTATGATCTATGAACATGTTATCCACAGTTAGTTTCTGAATTTGTTCAGTGGAAAGTTAATTTATGATCTTGCTTCATTTTATTGCGTGAGTAATAATGTTGAAATATAGAAAGTCGCTGCAATGACCTTTGTGTTAAACACGGTTTATGTATCATTATATGAACCCAAGGAAGTTCCTTCTATAGATACACATGAATATACGTGTTGATACAAAAGTTGGGCGTTCCTTATTTAGATCCCTGTCCTTGTACCAATTAAACCTTAATGCTTGAGACCTGCGCACTAAGAAAGCAAACAAACACCGTTAGGCTTATCGTGGGATTGTCTCGCACGATTATCCTCCGGCGTGAGAGTAAGTAGTCGGTTTTAGGGTTATGTAGAAGAGTTAGGGTTGTGAAGTCGTACCTTTAACGAGAGTTATGGTTTTGTTTATATATGCACGTAATCCTTATTGGATATATACGTGCTCCTTACTCTTCGATATATATCCGGTTTGATATATATCCCTTAAATAGGAGATATCTATATCCAAACCATAAATAACTTTGGTTTGGGCTTTCGTGAGCCCAAGCCGTTAGCATGCTGGCCCAATCATTGTTATGATAGCCCACTCGTGGTGGGCTTGGGCGTTAGTAATGTTTATTATTTGGGTGCGTGACCCGAATATAGACTATACGTCATCAATACGCAAATAGGATATATTGCTGCTTAGTAGTGACTTTATCTTCCAGCGTCTAAAGATTTGTGTTGGTTAGGATTATATTTAGTTAGATGTATCAACTTGAATAATCCGAAAGCATATAATAGATGATCAAGTTTAGGTAGAAATGTATGTTGTTTGTTGGATATCTGATATTTAATAGTCTTATTAACGTGAAAAAAGTGTTCATGTGCCAACATCCAGTATGATATAAAGTTTTAAATTGTAAAATTCATCTGAAAGAGTAATTGATTCGGTGAAACATGGCCATACGGGGACTAAGTTATAGCATTAGTATATGTTGAGGTGTATAAAAATTCTGTTGAAGTAAACAGTTCTTTAGTACATCCCTACATCAGAACACATGCCTTGTGAAGTTTTTATACAGTTAGCCGTTGCTTCCAACTTTGCCTGTGATTTTTGTAGACACAAGCTAATCGATTATGTACTAGTTATTCTTATTTGCTGAAAATTGTTTTCTACTGCTTATATGCATGCTGTTGTCATTCCGAGCTAAAGAGTCACATATGTTTTTTACTTGCTTTCGAAACCACAAATGCTTCATTACTTACCGTTTTTATATTAGAGATAAAATAGTAGATGGTTTATTAACAGCTCTTTGACCAGCTTATACTTAGCTTTTAAATGGTTTTCTTCACCTGATGTATGAATATATGACCTTCAATTTGGTTTTGGAATGAATTGCAGTCACATGCATCGACATAATGATTGCAATTCACATATCTTGTTCTGCCATGTTTGCTGTATAAATTTAAAATAAACTCATTTTTCAATTGTATAGGAAGGACAAGGAACCACAGAGGAAGCAAAAATGAGCAACCATGTCCAAAGAAAGATTGAGAAGCGCCAGGAAGAGCGTAAACTTGATGCCCATGTGGAAGAATAGTCAATTCTGGTCGGTTGTATGCTTGTATCTCTTCTCGCCCAGGTCAATGTGGCAGAGCTGATGGGTAAGTATTATACCAAATTCTCGATTATTACACATCATTTGCACACTCAATGTCAGGGGCTTGTCTTATAACCAATTGCTGAATGAACCTTGTTATTATTTAGCTATCTACTAACTGCAGTTTTTGTTGTCAGATATATATGAACATACCTGGCAGATTTTGCAAAATGAACTTTTTCTCAATGTTCTCGTATTGAGCCGATACCCGAGGGTAAAGGGGCTGCCTCGGCAAGAGCCTGTAGGTATATGTATAAGATATGCAACATGAAAATAAAATTTCTGAAAACCGAGTTACCTATGTATAATTGAAATGGTTTAATAAAACAAAAGGCTAAATACGAAAACTTCATAAGGATATAATAATATCAAGGATTCATTAAAAGTAACCGCGATTATATATTTTAGTGTGTCCAGACAAATGCTTTGAGCCATAGATGCACTTCAGTTTCCATACCCCGTTACCTTTCTTGCAATGCTGTCATTATCCTCGTCCTCCATTTATGTCGAGTAGAAATTACAATCTCACCGGTCAAGCAAAAGTAGTGTGTCTGTGCAGGAACTAGCTAAGCTTGAATATGGGTATGCAGATATCCCGATATAGCTTATGTCTCTTGAGTTAGGTTCATAAAGATAAGCTCCAAGCTTATCAGGATTTGGGCCATTACCCATTCTCATTGAAATTATAGGTTCGCCACTCTTCCTAAATCCAAGTACACTTTTTATTGATGCCTCTGGAGCTTCAATCCTGAATAGCTTTGTAAACGATTTCTTAACACCACCTTCCATCATCCATACATTATAAACTTCTTTTTGGGCCACATAAAAACCGTGAAGCACAACAAGAGACCCCATTCGCTTAGATATCGTTAAATAAGAGTATGCTAAACTACCATTCGGAAGTCTTATTTCTGTAAATTTTTCACTTGTCATATCAAATGACATAATCATATAGTTAGTCTTTCTTTCATATTTATTATAAGCAGGCCAGTAAATACACCCATCTAAATCCACGCTATTCTGTGTGCAGCGAATTGATTCATCAGGCAGATTGGTAGATAGACTTTTCCATGCTCCCGAGCTCAATGTAAAAACCTCAACTTGAATATCATCCTCATCTTGCATATCATCATCCTCATCTTCCATATCATCATCCTCACTTGTGTCATTATAATGCGGAGAATCAACAGTTTTACTAATATATGTAATCTTGACAAGCATAGGGTCAAAAGTGCGCGGACACACACCAAGCCTTGAGAGCTACCGGACATATCTAATTTGGTGGTAATTCGATTAATGGAACTGGGAATAGTATGTGAAAGCTTACGTAACGGGAAAGTATCATCATCAACAATCAACTCATATTTTTCCTTACGGTTGTTATCAATGCAAGGTATAAGTAGACAATGCTGAGAGTTCCATGCGTTGTAATCAGAAATAAACTCGGAGCTAAGGATAAAAGACTTCCATGCCTTAGAAACAGATTTGAATCGAACTAATGATTTGACGGGAAGTCTTTTCATCATTTGGGATTGGATTTCGTAAGGTAAATAATATGACATCTTGAGTTTTCTTGCTATTGCTTTAGGGTTTGGTGGGTAGGGGTTTATATATTTATATATATATATATATATATATATATATATATATATATATATATATATATATATATATATATATATATATATATATATATAGTTTTCGAGCTTTTGACTTATAAGTGTTGGTATTTATATAAGTGTTGGTATTGACTTATAACTATCTAGGAAAATGTCATTTTGGTAGGAGTTATTTATTGAGTTAAGAGTTATCTTTATTGGGTATTTATACCGCGTCATTATGAATAGAATCATTAAGCTTTGTCAAATAAAAGTATATTTTGTCTTCTTCTTCTCTTCTTAAGGAGCTCGCATCACGCTTGAAGGGGTGTTACTATCGATACGACCTTAACGGGTCGTATCAAGTAGTGCTTTCATCGAGAGTCCTCGTTGAGAGGGCTACCAAATTAGCCCCCCCCCCCCCCCAAAAAAAGTTCATCGATAACTGTTTATTGAATACTGTTCACCGTACTATTCATCGTTACTGTTCATCATAAAAAAATTATGCTCTTCGAGTTAATGTCTATGGCATCGGACAACAACGATCGGGACGCTCTATCTAAGCTTTTGCAAACTGGTACGGTGGCCCAATATCAAAGTTAGTTTGGGATACTTATAAATCAAGTAACGGAGATCTCTGAAAACTTACTTAAATCGATATATATCACTGGACTTAAACTAGCTTTACAATGTGCATTCTTAAAGTCAAACCCTGCAACTTCAGACGAAGCTTTTTCATTAGCTCGCTTAATGGAAGCACGTTTTGCTGTCGTCTTCTTCCAGTAACAAAGCGAGTAGTAGCAACATCAAAGATGACGAGGATGACAATGACGATCCTGCGAATGAAGCGGCACACGAGAAGTTAGTGGGGGATAATCGAATAAAAACTCTGAAGTCGGTGGATGATGTTCATGAAAATACCAATGACACAACAGAAAAGTTCAAAGAAGGGCAGGCAAAAGAGAAGGCCACAAAGCATCAAGTTTATGTGTTATCTTCTTATAGATAACTTTGGAAACAATCCTTTGTGTCTCATATCATAATTATTAGCGGGTGGTTTAAAGAAGAGTCCATGTTTATTCAAAGAATATGGGATCCTGGAATCATGATTTTTGCAGCTACACCTTGAGGACAAGGTGATTTCTGAAGGAGTGGGGAATGTTACGAGCCTTTGGATAACTATCTTTTATTTAGTTGTATTTGAGTCATGTTAGGATTGTGTCATGTGAGTCGTTATATAGGAAAGTGTCATTGTGGTAGGAGTTATCTATTCGAGTTAGGAGTTATCTTTATTGGGTATTTATAACGCGTCATTATTAATAGAATCATTAAGCTTTGTCAAATAAAAATATATTTTTTCTTCTTCTTCTCTTCTTAAGGAGCTCGTATCACGCTTGAAGGGGTGCTACTATCGATAAAACCTTAACGGGTCGTATCATTTTATAATATATTGACTAAATTACACCGTTTGTCCTTGTGGTTTACGTTGACCAACAAGTTTCGTCCTTTCACCAAAAAAGGTTTACCGTCCATCCTTAACTGGCAAACCTTATGTATCGTTAGTCCTCCAATCAAAAGGCATGAACTAACTAGCGTTAGTTACCTTTCAAATGAGGGTATTTCAGTCTTTTCCAATACCCACTAGCAATTAAAACTTTATCTACCCACGTCATTTCACTCACACTCCCTCGTATATTTTCTCACACTAAAACTCATTCTCACACAATTGTTCATCTTCTTAAGTTAATCTCATCAATAATTAACCCCTTAAAATCTGGTAACAATTTACACGTTAGACGCATAGAATGGTGGGACCTTTGTATAGAATACGACAACGGCATGGGGTTGAATTTGATCCTAATGTGGTTTATGGTAAGCCCTTGTTTTCTTATAATGCTAACGTTTTTTTTTATGTTTTTACTTGTTAATTATGTTGTAAACCCTTTTTATGTTGATGAAAAATAGTTTAGGTTATTGTTAATTGTATAAACCCTAATTTTTTTCCCTTTTTTTTCAGGTGGTTTGCGTATTCTGTTTTCAATTAGGATTCATTATGGAGGTACATTCACTTCAGTACCTGGTAGGGAGTATATTAATGGTCATATGGACATTGTTAATGAGTTAGACACTGATGAGTTCTCAGTTCATGAGATAGACTCAATTGTAGAAGACCTAGGTAATGATGGCCACAAGGTTATGTTTTACCATTTTCTGAAACCTGATACTGATTTAGATTATGGTCTACAACCTTTAGGAAGTGACCAAGATGTTCTTTTCATGGCTAAATATGTTGAAGAAGGTCACAAACTGATTGATATATATGTTGAGCATGAAAAAACCAACCCTGACCTCTATTTTACCTCACCACTAAAACACAAAAGGGTAGTTATAGAACAGATAGAAGATGATGAACACCCATCTAGAGCAGGGATCACACCAGTGGCTAGGAAATTGGTGATTGATGTGAATAAAGTTCAAAGCAGTGGTGTTGAAAAACATGTAGAACCATATGTTGTTAGGATTGATGAAGGTCAAAGTAGTATGTCTGCTGTTAAGGATACACCTAGTCCGGGCAATAGTGCTTTTGTTAATGAGTTCAATTAGACTTTATTTTTTTTTATACTAAAGTACTTGTGCTGAGTAACACTTATGTATTAAATAGAGAGATGTAAGTCAGATGTGTTGGTCAACAATATGTGCGAAGTATTTAATGGAAAACTGGTTGGTGGTAGAGACAAGGCAATCATTGGGACTTTAGAATTTACAAGAGAATATCTTATTAAGAGAATTGTCAATGTGAATAAGATGATTGTTAGATGTGATGGTCCACTCACACCCACTGCTACCAAGCTTTTGAAACACAGCTGTGATGAAGCAACCAAGTACAAAGTCAGTTGGGGAGGAGGTATCTATTACCAGGTAAGTGGTCCATTCCATGACCAATGTGTTGTCAATGTTGAGCAGAGGAGTTGTACATGTAGGAAGTGGGAGTTGACTGGGATCCCTTGCAAACATGCTGTAGCAACAAACTAGAACATGGCACTTAACAATCAAAATGTTGGCTTACCAGAGGAGTGGGTACACCCATGTTATAGGCTGGAAACTTGGAAGAATGTATACTCACACCTAATACAGCCTATTAGGGGTAGAATGTTTTGGCCTAAGTGTAATGTACCAATAACAATGCTACCACCAGAGCATCAAGCACAAGTGGGAAGACCAAGGAAAGAGAGGAGGAAGTCTAAGACAGAAAGAAGTGTGGTTTATACTGTTAAGAGTGGGAAGCTGTCAAGGGAACACAAAACTGTCACATGTGCTAAATGTGGGACAAAAGGACATAACAAAAGGATTTGCACTGGTCTAAGGAATTTACAACCTGCTTCTAGTAGTAAGAAGAGGAAAACAAGAACCCCTGGTGAAGATGGTTTCATGGGAAGACAATAAACTGCTCCTTCACAAAAAGGTAATCTTTATGTAATTTTCTTTTAACTTTGAGTTTATGTGTGAATGGTTAGTGTATATGTTTGATTAGTCAGTTTGACTAATGTTTTATTTGTTTGACTTTGACATATTAGGAAAAAAAATCAACTGCTGCTGATACAGGAAACACATCAGGAACACAATCAAGTGCTGCTCATAAAGGGAAAGGAATTGCAGTATATGATGGGTCAAAAAAGAAGAAATCTCAACCAAGGAAGAAAGTGATCTAGCTTGGTTAATGTATTTCTTAGTAGCTTAGGTTTTATGTTGCTTGACTGATGTCTATGCATCTTAGGATTAAGATAATTTGGTGAATGTATCTTGACCATATGTGGATTATGTCTGATGTCTGTGAAACTTGGTTAACTTATTTTGGATGTTGATGGCATATATGCCTAAACAACTTGACTATTGAATGACATTCAGGCAGTTTATGGTTTCTAGCAATGGGTCATATATTTTCATTTGTGTCACTTTGATTTCACAAAGGTCATATGTTTTCAATTGTCCAGTTTATGGTGTATGACAATTTATGGTTTATGGCAATGGGTCAGTTTGACTTTACTTGGGTCATATGTATTCTGTTGTGTCACTTTGACTTCTAAAAGTTAACAAAATTGTGCTATTGAATTGTGTATATCAGTTGGGTCACTTTGACTTCAATTGGGTGACTTTGATTTTTGACCAATATTATACTACATTGAACAACAGAAATAAACCAACAACTAACTTGCATTCATTCATAGATTACTACAAAAGAGGCACAAAGATCCTTACACCGACTGACTTCATTACAACACCTAAACATATCCATCTTCTACAACATAACAACCAAACACAAAAGACAATCAACTGAAGTGATTACAATACCTTGAATAAAACAAACATAAAAAAGAAAAACCAAGACACATAAAGGTACTTCTTGATCCTTGCCCTATCTTCAGCCAACTCTTGCATTTGTGCTCTCTGATTGTTAATTCTATTCAATAATCCTGGTATGATTATAGTAGATCGAGGACACATTGGAGGGTCTAGCCAATCAATGAATCCGCAGTGTGCCCAAAACCTTCTTCCTGGGTTTGTATTTGTCCATGATGTTTTCACAACAGCTTGCGCACCACAGTGACATCTGACCATTTTTTTTCTTGGTTTAATTTGTAGGTTTAGATTTAGGGTTTTGATTTGGGAATTTATTGAAAAGGAGAAAGAGAGTAAAATTAGAGTTAATGAAAAAGTAAAAAGGAGTGGGGGTATTTATTCTAGGTGAGGTGAGAAGAAAGAAATGAGCGGGAAACTAGGGGGATTGGAAAGGACTGAAATACCCTCATTTGAAGAGTGACTAACGCCAGTTAGTCCATGCCGTTTGATTGGAGGACTAACGATACATAAGGTTTGCCAGTTAAGGATGGACGGTAAACCTTTTTTAGTCAAAGGATGAAACGTGTTGGTCAATGTAAACCACAAGGACGAACGGTGTAATTTAGTCTAATATATTAATTCCCATTATATATATCTTCCATAAAATAACTTTCCGTGTGTATGTTTCTTCTAAAACAAATCATTTTCACAATTTAGTAGATTGCCATATACATGGGTGGCATTCCTTTTTTTTGCATGGGGTACGTTTACATACCATATAGTTCCTTTGGCTTTCAAACAACTGCTCAATCCTCATTAACTCGTTAAGTGTGTATAATTGATAGTGGCTAGAGAAGGTCAAAAACGATCTTAAGAGTAATTAACTCGATGATGCGGCATACATATGAATCGAAAAGGCTCGTCCTAGCTCCCCAAATAACCTCAACAAAGAAAACCACATCCATATCTTTAACAAACATTCCAAATTACAAGAGTGGGTAGAATTCTTGGACATATATCACTGAAGAGTTTAACGTTGAAAATCATATATGTGTGTTTATAACTATTTCATTCATAACAAGCTGTTTAACTGGTAAATAATCACACATTACTTAGCTAGCTCTTTAACTTAAAATTGTTAAGTAAGTTAGTAAGTGGGAACAACATTATTAACCTCACGTCTTGCGTCTAGGTGGCACAAATTCAACACGTGCTCCTTATTAACCTCACCCATGGAGGATGTATCTTGGGGCTGAAATTGGAGGATTCGGTCGTCCTCAAGACCGAGTCGTGGAGGAGTCTTTTGTGGGCCAAAGGTGAATTGTTATGCGGGTATATTTGTGTTTAAGTGAGTTATATTTGGGTGGTGAAGTTGATTGTTTTATTATACTAAGTTGTTGATGAAGTGATGTGATATGTTCATTTAGTATTGAAAATGAATTGATTGATGACTAAAATTGTGTTCTCGAGTTTTTTGAGAAAAGAAAACTAAAGAAACAGGATGTAGACATTTTTAGCTCAATTTTGGAGGAAAGATTTTACTTCAAAATCACCTAAATCACTTTTTCTATTCGGTCCTTTTTTTAAGTGATACTAGAAAACACATTTTTTTTTTATTTCAATTAAATATTTTTTTCTTCTTAGGCTATGTTTATCAACAAGGTTGCCAACCCAAATATTTAGTACACTATTCATAC
The DNA here is from genome assembly GCA_030686995.1 of Artemisia argyi. Taxonomy (NCBI): domain Eukaryota; kingdom Viridiplantae; phylum Streptophyta; class Magnoliopsida; order Asterales; family Asteraceae; genus Artemisia; species Artemisia argyi. The sequence goes on along the minus strand of CM060695.1, from coordinate 10,903,412 downwards.
AAATTAATACAGTAATTTTTTAATACTCTCATCCAAACTTTCCTTCCAAACTAGGTTGCCAACCCAAATAGTACAACTAAAGATCACAATCCCAATCTGTCACATGTTTTTATTTTAATGGATATTTGTTTTTATCTTTACTTTTTTCTTTTTAATACTTATATTATTTTAGGTTGGGTTGTTGATAAATGGTATGATTGGTTGTATGTATTTTGTGTAGATGGAGGGAATAGAAAATAATATTTTAATAAAAGATTGGGTTGGGTTGGGTTGTTGATAAACATAGTCTTATAACTAATGTTTCAAAAATCGGTCGAATCGGCCGATTAATCGGTAATCGGCCATACACCTTGTTGATTTTTGAAAATCGGTGGAAAAATCGGTCACTAATCAGTCAAAAATCGGCAGAATCGGTCAAAAATCGTCCGAATCTGTTAACTTTAAAAAAATTAAAAATTTAGGCATTCTTATTAATTTGAGGATCGTTTATTTCACTTGTAATGTACAATGGGCCTCATAATCAGAATTGGAGCCTTTTATTGAGGTTTGGAAACATAGTAGGATCGGAATGAGTTAAGATCTTTAGTTTGCTCTCCAGAAATACCCAAAAATTGTTGGAAATGCTGATCCGATTAATCACCGATTAATCTCGCCGGTTAATCGCTGCAGGGTGGTCCAGTGGCGAAGCTAGAAAATTTTGAGTGGGGGGTCGGGATCTATTTTTTTTTCCTAACGCTATTTTTCGGGTAATATGATAGGGTCGGTGATTCGATTCGAGTCGGGTCAAAAATTAAATACTATTATTATATATAAAAAAAAGTTTCAATTACTAAAAAACTAAACATTTGTCCAAGACAACTAAACTTTAAAAAGGAGACAAACGGTTGGTAACTGGTTCGATTCATTGAAGAAATTATAGTTCAGCCTTTCGACCTTTAACATAGAAAACAATAAGCCTTGTGTGTTGTTGGAGAATACTCTAACCAATAAGGGAACATACAAAACCAAGCAAATTTAAATCGACGAAGATTATTCTTTGGACCTCTAGGCTTATACTCTTCAAGCTTAGGTTGATACACTCCTAATTTCTACTAAATCCCTAAATAAAAGACAAGTAGATAATAGATTTAAAGACAACAAACCTGACCAGAAGGGCCGCTGAGGTGGTGGTCGGTCGTGGTCAGTGGTGGCCGGCGAGACTGCCGGAGTGAGGAGCCAGGAGCCAGGAAGGAGGGACTGTGGGAGGAGATGAGGGTCGATTGGAGGAGGGTTTGTAAGTTTCTTTATTTTATTATTATTATTATTTTTTTAATGGGCTAAGTAAATAAGTAATGGATTTTAGTTTGGGATTTGGTTTATTAATGGATTTTAGTTTGGGTAGATGGGCTTATGTAAACTGTAATGGATCAAATATTTATTGCTTAATGTATACAAAAAATTTCACAATTAAAATGGGGGGTCGAAACCGAATATACCAAAAATTTTTTACACGAAAACTATATACCCCCTACATCGCAAAAAAAATTTCGGAGGGTCGGGCGCCCCTCCCCACCCCTACATAGCTGCGCCTCTGGGGTGGTCGACCACCCAACTACCAATTCACGATTTTTGCAACATCGCTTATAAGTGATACCGGAGAACTTGAGATGGACTAAACATCAATTTCATAAATTCAGAAAGGTTGTACTCTCCACAAAAGAAAGTGGCAGATTACTATTTGAAAAATGACAGGAAATTAATTGTTCTTCTCTCCGTTTTGATCCCACTTTACGAAACATATCAAATACATAGCCGGGTTTATGTATGATTATATGAACCCTAGTGATGAGCTACCTATGTTATTATTAAATATTATGCACCATTCTTATATGTTAAGAAAACAACATACCATGTACTGTTAGATGAAATTCTTAAATTAATTTGTCCATGTGAAAATGCATGCATGTGGCTTAGTATGATTATATGAACCCTAGGAAGGCCAATCCGTCTTAAGTTCAGTTATTTAAAGTTCTTTCTATAGATGCACATGAATTGCTGCTTAGTAGTGACTTTATCTTCCAGCATCTAAAGATTTGCGTTGGTTAGAATTATATTATAAGTAGTTTGTTGGATAGAATTAAGTAAGGGAAAATTATACAAAAATAGATCAGTCGCCCAAAGCACATTTATTTGAATAGATGTTTTTAAATCACTTTTCTCCGGCGGATCAAGGCAACTTGGCGACTGAGCAACCTTCATATATGTGCGACATGTGTCGAATATTTTATTAATATAGTACAGAATCTAGAATCTTTTAGAATGTATAGTACAGAATCTAGAATCTTTTAAGGACACGTGTCGCACATATATGAAGGTTGCCCAATTTTTTAGTTGCCCTGATCTAATTTTGGAAAGTGAAATTTCAAAGTCTAAAAAGTGACTAGTCAAAAAGTCAACGATCTATTTTGGTAATTATCCCATTAAGTAAATGTATTAGTTCTTTAGTACATCCCTACATTGGTACACATGCCTTGTGAAGTTTTTATCCAGTTAGCCGTTGCTTCCAACTTTGCCTGTGATTAGACACGAGCTAATCGATGATGTACTAGTTTATTCTTATTTGCTGAAAACTGTTTTCTACTGCTTATACGCATGTCATTCCGAGCTAAAGAATCACAATTTGGTGACACTTTTTTGTTGTATTAAAGTGTATGTTAGTCATATGTTTTTTACTTGCTTCCGAAACCACAAATGCTTCATTACTTACCCTTTTCATATAATTTGTATAAATAAAGTTAATTGGAGATAAATAGCTGATGGTTTATTAACAGCTCTTTGACCAACGACTTTGTAGATAATTTCACGTCAGTGTCTAATCTTTCTATCCGTCACTTTGGTCACTGGTCTACTTTAAGACCAGCTTTTACTTTGCTTTTTAAATGGTTTTCTTCACCTGATGTACGAGTATATGACTTTGGTCACAGTCACTTGCCAAACAATTTGTATCGATATCGGTTGGTTTTTGTGATCTAGTGCTGTACGATATCGATTGGTCTTTGTGGTCTGATATTGGATAAGATAGCTAGTTTGGTTGTTCTATTGTAGGAATGTACTTAGCGATTTGGTTGTGTTTTGACTTGTTACTTTGTAAACGGATGAGGTTTATGGAATATAAGCCGAAATCAAATAAGCCCACATATAAGATTAAACAAATATTCCCTTGGTTTAGTTACAGGGTGTTTGTTTAACAGTTTAAGCTTATTTGTGAGCTTATGATCTTATTTGATTTCGGCTTATATTCCATAAGCTCAAATTTTCCCGATTAACTTATAAGTCCACAAAATAAGCTTAAACAAACACCCCCTTAATGATAGTAGAAATTTGACTTGTTACTTTGTGTGCTTGTGAACATGATGAAACTAGACCTAAGGTTTATGAAAGAGCTAATGTCAATGGGCGAATGTTGATCAGTAAGTCCAAGAAGGTGTGGACATTTTTTTTGAGGTTTTTTTTGACTGTAAGTTACTCCGGATGTGACAGTAAAATGGTTTAATTTCATAACTCAAAGTCGCAAAGTACCAAGATCATTTTTGTAAACAATGAAAGTTTTATCAATTTATCACATGTGTTAATGTAACGTCGAATTAGTGGATTAAGTGGTTCTCGTTTAGTTAATAAGCTGTACAAGATCATATTGTTAGTTTGTGTATTTGTGTTTTGTTGAGTCGATTTATTTTCATATTTGTGAATATGATGAAACTAGTGATATGGCTTATGTGAATTATGGATGATTGTTGATTAGCAATTCTTAGAAGGAGAGTGATATGTAGAATGAATGCTCTTTTTTGCTACTATGTTATTAATTTTTTGATGTTTTATAGAATTATTCGAGCTTTTCAAGCCGAACCAAGCTCTAATTGATTCGGTTGCAGCGTAAGTGTAATAATTGCAGACAAGCAATTATTTTCATTATAAAGTCTAAAAGTTGAGGGGCAAAAGGAAAAATTCATTTCACGATTTGATGATTTTTGTTTTTGATTCAGCAACGAGAGGGTAGCTGCCGCCATTGAAATGATGGAAGATGGAATAAGTTTGTTACCAGATTGCTCACTTGTTGAAATCATCTCTCGGTTAGATTCCACAGAAGAGGCTATTAGAACATGTATACTCTCTAAACGATGGAAACATCTTTGGACTCAAGTTCCTATTCTTAATTTTGATCTTAACCATTACTCTGAAGATGAAGATCGAATCTCTGAATTCATTTCGTACGTCAAGAAAGTCATGAGTCAACGTGGCCATTCAAGGCTTAACAAATGCGTACTGAGTATGCCTTGCAATATTATCAATGAGTCAGTAGTGAGTAAGTTGATTCGCTACGCTGTTACGTGTAACGTTCAAGACCTTGATTTATCTTTAGGCGATCCCGATGATTCGAGGCCTGAGTTTGTGTTAGATCAGTTTTTTTTCATCAACTCGAGTTTTAATCATTTGAGATTGGAAGGCTGTTCATTTAAGAATGCTACTGGTGTCATTAGTTGGAGTAACCTGAAGAGTTTGTATATTGGATACCGACAATTAGATGAAGATTTGGTTAAGAATATATTATCCGGAAGTCCTCTTTTGGAAAATTTGGGGTTGAGGTATTGCTTTGGTTTTGGGCGGATTGATATTACCTCGCCAAGTGTTAAGAAATTGGTGGTTTCTGGATACGCTGAACGTGGATATATTGTCGAAATATATGCGCCTCATATTTTATCACTAACAATCGAATCTGAATTGATGTCGAAGGTTGTGTTGCTAAATGTGTCTTCTTTAGATGAAGCTAGATTAAATTATTTTATGACTGGCCCATCAATTACGGAAGAGAAAGAAGCAATGCTTAAAGGTCATATACTAAGCCTTCGCCATGTCAAAAAGCTTAACATTGGATATTACCTTGTAAAGGTAAATTTCACTTTTTTCAATTTGTGTGTTTGATTATAAATAGTACGGAGTATACCTGTTTGTAGACCATTCTCATTGCTATATTCTGTTTGTAGACCTTCACTCGATTGGAAGCTAAAGGTTTCACTTTTCCACCAAACATGAAGTATCCTGATTTGTCTGACAATGAAGATTGATTGGAAGTAGGAACTAAAGGTGGGTGAGGTTAGTATATCAGTGGAACTTTGAAATCATGTTTTGTCTAGAACTGCTTACTGCATTACAAATTCCTAGAAAGTAGTTTCTCCCAAGTGACTTTGATTTTGGAGATTTTAAACAGTGCTATGTGTTAGCTGTAAAAAGTGAACTTGTTCACAAGCTTATTAAATTTCTTTTAAGTTTTTGGTTATCAGGTCTGCTCTTGCTTAGCAACCATGTTGATAGATTAATCGTGCTTATCATATGTGATATGCTCCTGTGAACCTTGTTATGCTCGGTTGTGGTCTTGTACTTGAAGATGAAAGTCCTATTTTGAACAGACTAATATAGGTTAGTCTAATGCACAAAAGAAACCCACCTTATCCTTTTTTTTTTTTTTTTTCTAACATGCGGATATAAGTTGGTGCAAGATGCTCGGTTTAAGAGGTTTTGTTTGTTTTCTGGTAAAAGATTGCTTATTTACCTGTGGGTCACTAGTGAGGTAAATGTTGACTCTCTCTTTTGAATGTCAAACTTAATGACACTGAGACCAAACATTTTTATAATTTTTAGCTCTACATACTTAACACCTTTTTGGCACAAAATTATAGTGCTTATACTGTTTAAAGTGAGTACATTTTTGAACATAGGAGAATAGGTTTTAACTAAGTTATGATGAAAAAATTAGTTAGTTTGACTGTTAAAAGTCAATTGTAATTAAGAAATGGGAGTAAATAACAAGTTATCCCTACATTCGCTTGAATTACCATTATGGATGTTTCGATGTTCAAGGTGTATTAGCTAATCCTTACTAGTTGCTCCTCAAACGCATGTCCGTAGTTCTAAACTGTCCATTTTTTTCTTCTTATGCTCTTTGAACATCTGTTTATCAAGCACGTTCTAGTGATTGATTATGCTCAATATGAGCCATCTAGAAGTCTCGTTTATCATACATGGTCAACTTGTGTCAACCATTTTACTAAATGTGGCCAAATGGTCGTGTCAGACGAGTTAGGTGACATGTTATAGGTTAATATGAACTCGGGCTGAAACATGTGTGTTTAAAACCTGTTAAAGTTGGTGGCCCTGAGATGGCCCACAAACACACCCATTTCAAAGTATTAGTTGTTCTCTGTTACATGTTTGTGTATGGATACATACATAAAATTTTCAAGGATTCATGACATGCAAAATAGTACCAGTAGTTTAAGTGTGTGTTTTATAGTCCCATTGATATTAGAATGCATGTTTTTGTCGTTGTTGTAAGTAGTTTACCAGGGGTTAAGGATATACGTTTTGATTATAGTTTTTTGGGTGATATATTAAGATTTAAGTATATTTCGTATCAATTCTTAACAAGTATATCAGCCACTGTTAACAGTGGGCTTAGTCGAATCATTTGTTGATCAAACACTAGGGATTTGCCAAATCAGAATACACATAGCATTCCTGCTATTCCACGGTTTCAGAGTGCAGTTACATCATTATAGTTACATTTGGCTAGTTAACATATTTTTACTTGTTACTTTTATTGTTACCTGACATTACATTACCTATATACTCTAGTTATGATTAACTGGAAAGGTAGATGATTGGTCTGATAGCGACTCAGGTGAAGGGCTGAGGATCGGGAGGTGATATCCCTATATCATGACTTTTACTGATGTTGTTTGACTTCTGAATTCTGATGAAAGATTACTTGCTTACCTTTGTATGCCCAATGAAAGTGTCATGGCCCACTTGAGATACAACTGTTGTCTTCCTATTTTAGAAGAAAGTGTTGTGGGTCACTTGAAATATTACCTGCATAAACCTTTCGTGTATCTTAGTCTCTTGAGAGTCATATTGTGTTAGTATGTTGGAACTTGGAAGCATTTGTTGTGTTTTTTTAACACCCTGCTAAACCAAGTTGTAGTTTCATGTTTTGTGCAAATCGTGACATTATTTTATAATTGTTGGTTTGTGGGTTTGCCTCGTAACTGATTGCTGGATGATTTTTGCTGTTCTGCTATCCGATATAGTTCTCAATTAGCGTCAACTAACGGCAAGTCAATAGCAACCGAGTGGAAGATGGTGTCTTTTGTTATCGCAACCAAGTGCGAGTGTTTTGTAAAAATAAGTTGAATTAGCTCCCGGTTTATAAGCTTACTTTTTTAAAAGCTCAAATAATTCTATTCAATAGAGCCAAAATTATTTTTAATGAGAACCTATGTTTAAGCTCAAGTTACTAAATGTATTAATGTTAAGTTTAACAAAATGTAATTATCTTTTTAGTCATATATATAATTGCTGTGTTTGGATCCTTTTGTTATTCATACTATAGAGTAGGGCTGTCATAAAAGTCAACCCGACCCGACCCGAACCCTAGCTATAAGGCTACTTGCAGTAAGGGGATTCAATCCCCTTACTTTTCCCTGCCACGTCAGCTTTCTCTCTCCAGCGACCTGCAGGCGATTCAGTGCCCCAGTAAAGTCGACCTTAATAATATTAATTAGAAAGTGGGAGTTTTGTTTTTATGTGTGTATATTACTCGGTCTTATACACGACCGAAATCTCCCAAAACAACCATGCTACCGATTTGTCACAGAAGAAGGATCGAGTGAGATCGAGTGGGGAAAAAAAAAAGTAGTCGGTCGTGTAGTGCTTCTGCATGCAGCCTAATAGGCTTGTATGACAGTTTTGTTTTTACACATCAAACTTAAATGATGATGGAAAGATAAATCAAAATATGTTACCTTACAACATAATGTATGCTATTAGACTCTATATAACTCCTATATCGAAGTCTTTCATCTACAACACCACCATTGGCTACCGGTAAACCCGTTTAAATATGTCTAAAAAATGTGGCTACCGGTAAAACACCGTCTTGCGTGCACGACTAAACTTAAAGAAAGTAAAACTACCATACGAAACCAACGAGTCTTTACCATAGCAATATTTGTAAGAAGTTTCAACTCGAACATGTTTGATGTTTATTTGCGACACAGTGACTGTGCCGTCATTAATCGAAGTCAACAAATTTGGAAATAAACTTCAAACGTGTAGCTCGGTTTGTTCCGCATAATATAACGTTACAAGGAAATGGCCACGTTACCCGAAGCATACAAAATTATAAACACTTTTTTAAGTGATTTTCTAATTGATAATTTCGAACTTAAAACTAAGAAGGAAAAATAAAAATTAATTCCTCATTTCGAAAAAAATGTGAACAATGTCAATTGTGTGTTTGTGTCGGTATTTGTGAAAGTCAAAGCCACATTTCTTTTGGTATATGGATCGCACCTCGTGTTTGTTTTATTATTTAAGTTCGTTATCAATGCTCTCATAGCCTTAAAAGAAATAAAAAAAATGCGTAAATAGGAAATAGAAATTATTTTATTATAGTGTTGCGTTCTTTTTAACAACTTTTGTCAAAATTGTATGATAAATCTCATCCCACATAGGTTTATACAAGAAATATCACTTGGTTATATTTGTGGTGTAGTAAATTGTTCATGTAACTTGATATAAGTATTATGTATAGCTGTTGAGGGTTGCGTATGATATTAAATGTTGATTTAGCAACATGCGTTCTTGATCAGCTAATTCATACAAGTTGTCAGGTTTTTGTAATATGTAACTAACTTTTTTGTGAATATGACATCTTTAACCAAACTGATAAGGCAAAACTTATATCAGCCCCAACACAACGATAGCATACGAGGTTTCTGCAACATATATGAGAGAAGATACCCGGAAACTTACATTTTACTAGTGATTTACTACATTATTACCTGGCCTGAATACTTATTAGTTTCTTAGTGCTATGACAGTATGCTACTCGATATTTTCTATAGAAGTTCACATCCAAACGTATTACATGTACCAAAAAACTCTTAGAATACGAGAAAATTTAAATGCATTTACGAGGTTGTACTCTCATGAAATAGCAGAAAATCTTGTGTACGTAGTCTAACATAATTGCAGCCAAACCAGAAGAACTAAACACATATCTGATATAATTTGCTTGACTTTCAACAAGATAGAAGTTTAAATTGTAAAATATATCTGAAAGAGTAATTGATCACGTAAACACTTCTTTAGTACATCGGTACACATGCCTTGTGAAGTTTTTAACCAGTTAGCCATTGCTTCCAACTTTGCCTGTGATTAGACACAAGCTAATCGATGATGTACTAGCTAGTTTATTCTAATAGGCTGGAAAATTGTTTTCTACTGCTTATATACATGCTGTTGTCATTCCGGGCTAAAGAGTCACAATTAAGCCTTCGTCCTCCATTTATGTCGAGTAGAAACTACAAATTCACCTGTCAAGTAAAAGTAGCGTGTCCGTGTAGGAACTAGCTAAGCGTAAATATCATACTGTAGATATCCCAATATAACTGATGTGTCTTGAGTTTGGTTCATAAAGATAAACTCCATGCTTGTCAAGATATGAGCCATTCTTATTCATTGCAATTATAGGTTCGCCACTCTTCCTAAATCCGAGTACACTTCTTATTGATGCCTCTGGAGCTTCAATCGTGAATAGATTTGTAAACGACTTTTGAACGCCACCTTCCATCATCCATACTTTATAAACTTGTTTTCGGGCCATATAAAAAGAGTCAAGCACAACAAGAGACTCCATTCGCTTAGATATAGACAACTGATTGTCACAGGTGTATGCTAAATTATCGGGGAGTGATATTTCTGTAAAATTTTCACTTGTCGTATCAAATGACATAATCATATTGTAACGCTTACCATCAACTTTTACCAAATCATAAGCGTTCCAATAAATATACCCATGTAAATCCACACACTTCGCTGCGAAACAAGTTGATTTACGAGGCAGATCGGTAAATAGAGGTTTCCATGCTCCCGAACTTAATGTATAAACCTCAACTTGCATAGAAGTAATGTTAGTTTTTGGCACAATATATGTAATATTGACAAGCTTAGGGTCAAAAGTGCGGGGACACACACCAAAACCAACAACAGTTCTATACTTCAGCGACCACGAATTAACCTCAGAATAAGGCCTGGGCACAACAATATCTACCGACTTTCTAATTGAAGGATTCCAAATAACAGCCCTGAAATCTCCATCAGTACTACAGCCATAAAAACAAAACAAGCCTTGAGAGCTACCAATTAAATGTATTGTTGGCCCGTAAAGTTGATCAACGGACATGGGAATAGTAGGATGTGAAAGCTTGCGCAAGGGGAAAGTATCATCATCAACAATAAAAACATGTTTTTCCTTATCCTCATAATCGGTGTAAGTTACAAGTAAAAGATCTTGGTGGCATGCCCGGTAATGAGCGACAAACTCAGAGCTATGGATAAAAGACTTCCATTGTTTTGAAACCGATCTGAATCGAATCAATGATTTGACCGGAAGTCTTTTCATGATTTCGGCTTGGATTTCGAAAGGTATATAGTATGACATCTTGATAAGTTTTCGATCTATTGCTTTAGGGTTTGATGGGTTGGGGTCTATATATAATTTGAACGTGCATGTCAAGTCAACGTATCACCGCCTTATATATATATAGTTCGAAAGTTTATAATTTATTTATTCCCGTATAGATGTCTGCCATAAAATAACTTTTCGTGTGTGTTTTTTTCTAAAGCAAGTATTTTCCCAATTTAATTAGTATTTTACGATAGAGATAGGGTCGTATGTAACCTTTTTAGCATGGGAAAAAGTGTTTATTGTAGATTTTGGCTTTTATAAAGTATTAGTTTCAGAACTCTAACGATTTATAAATTTATGGTTTTGTAATATTAAATTAAAGTTTTTTAATAAATTAGACAATTACCGGTAAATAGCAACGAAATTTTATAGCAATAAATAGTTTTAGTGATAAAAAATAGTTTATGCGTATGATAATTGAATAACTTCGGCTTATATTATTATGAATATGAAGCAAGTATAAATACAAGAGTACAACATAAATTTAGGCACTATAAGGGTGGTGGCAACCTTGCGGTTTGCAAGGCTCGGCAAGGGTTGCCGATCGGCAAACACCATTGCCAATCATGCGGCAAACGAAAATCGGCGAGGCTTGCGGTAGTTTATACCGATTCGGCGAGAGACTATTTCCAAGAAAAATAGGAACGTTGCATTAATGATATAAATGGATGTAGAAACAGATGTGAGTATGCTTACAAAGGTAGAAGAGGAGATGGTTCAAGAAAGGCACCCAAGCTTATCCCGAAGCACTAGAAAACCCCATTTTCTCCAATACTTAACCAAAGAAGTTTTCAAAATAAACTAGTGACCCAAAGCTTGTGCATGTTTTTGTGTGTTTGTTCCTAGTCGAAACCCAAAAGAAAAAGAGAACATAGTTTCCGTGTTTTTGGAAGTGAAAATGAAAGATTAAGTACCTGGTCTTTGCCTCTTTAGTCTTTTTATAAGCAAGCTAGGTATATATGGTTTAAATTGTTTTAATAAGACTCTAAGGAGCTAGTTGATGTGAATGAAGCATGGGTGTTGCATTCTTGTCGTGTAAATTACTGTCCCATTAGGTAGTAGTAGATAGTTTAATGATAAAGAAATGCAACTTGACATAAAATCTAGGGACAAGGGTACATAAGATTTAATGAAGATAATGGTGAGATGAAATGTGGCGTATGATGTTGAGAACAAGCAAAAAAAAATTATTTTAGTTTGTACTTGTATAAATCTTGAAAGATTTCATGATATTTTGATAGATTTTAATAAGTTGTAAGACTTTTTGAAAGAAATATTAAGGAAACACAAAGACAAGAAAATTTAATGAAAGTGAGGTGAGTGGCGTGGGATTGAGTAGAAATTCAGTAAAAATTAGGCAAGATTGCCACTAAAAAAGAGTGTTTAGACAAGATTAGGCAAAATATTAGTTGGACAACCATGATTGATTGTTTTCTTTAAAAGATGAGGCAAAGTGAGGCAAGGTTGTCACCCCCCCTAAGGTAAGTTATAACTATTACAATAACTATTTTAGGAGAGGATTTCCTGCAATTAGTTCTAGTATGGAATGAGTCAATCATCCACTTTGTTATCTTATTGAACAAAAACGGTGATATTGTTCCTCCATTGATCAATAATTTGGATTTTTGGCAAGTCTCATGATCATCCAATAAGAAGGGTTTCAATTTTTTCAAATGAACGGCGCACGGGTGGAACAAACTTTGTGTGTAATTTACCAGATAAGACAAGTTCACGAACAAAATGATAATCTATATCGATATGTTTGGCGTGTCGGTGTGCTACTGGATTTTGGCTGAGAAAGATGGCACTTAAGTTATCACACATGCAGTAACGTGGGACGTTCACATGGTAATGCATTGAGGTCACGTAACAAATGAGAAATCCAAATAAGTTCAGCAGCAGTATTGCCTCGTAATTGATTGCTGGATAATTTTTGTTGTTCTTCTGTCCGATTTAGTTCTCAATTTGCGTCAATTAACGGCAAGTCAATAGCAACCGAGTGGAAGATGGTGTCTTTTGTTATAGCAACCAAGCTCAAGTTTTACAAAATGTAATTATCTTTTTAGTCATGTATATATAAGTGCTGAGTAAAACCGAGTAATTTCGGTTCGGTATTTGGTTTAGGTTTTACCCGAAATTCGGTTTCGAGATTTCTCGGTTCGGGTCGGATCGGGTCGGTATTGACCCGATGCTCACCCCTATTAGAGCTTGCATGATAGTTTTGTTTTTACGCCATCTAACTTAAATGATGATGGAAAGATAAATCAATATATGTTACCTAACAACATAATGTATGCTATTATACTCTATATAACTCCTACATCGAAGTCTTTCATCTACAAAACCACCATTGGCTACCAGTAAACCCATTGAAATATGTCTAAAAAATGTGGCTACCGGTAAAACAGTGCACAACTAAACTTAAAGAAAGTAAAACTACAATACGACACCAATGAGTCTTTACCTTAGCAATATTTGTGAAAAGTTTCAACTCGAACATGTGTGATGTTTATATGCGACACAGTGAGTGTGCCAAATCCTCAAAGACAAACAAATTTGGATATAAACTTCAAACGTGTAGCTCGGTTTGTTTCGGATAATATAACGCGTACCCAAAGCATACAAACAAACACTTTTTTAAGTGATTTTCTAATTGATAATTTCGAACCTAAAACCGAGAAAAAAAAAAAACTAAACTTAATTCCTCATTTTGAAAAATTATGATTAATGACGCAAATTTATAATATAATCGGCATTTATTGAATGTTTTTGAAATTTTTGATGATCAATTTCGATTTCGTGTTTGTGTGGGTGTTTGTGAAAGCCAAAACCACATTTCTTCTTTTGGGGGCTAATGATTTGAAAATGCATTTAACTTGTTAATTTTTGTTGTTTTGTGTCTTCTTCTTTTGCTATAAAATACATACCTTTTAAATTTTGACTTTTGTGTGTATTTTGTGATCATTCTTCTCACATTTTTTAAATTTCGAAGGGTAAAAATGTCATTTTAAATTAACAAATGGTCACAAAATACATATAAAAGTCGAAATTTGAAATGTTTGTGTTTTAATAACAAAAACTAAAGACGACTACACAAAACAACAAAAGCTGACAAGTTAGATGCATTTCTAAATAATTAGCCCTTCTTTTGGCGGAGAATGAAATGAGTCAGTGATATTTGGCTTTTATATATGATGGAATTGCCTCTTAACTATAAATATCATATTTAATTTGAGCAATTGGTGGAAAGTGGCATGAAATTGTGTGGAGTCGATCTTTTGATTTTTAGAGAAAATGTGATTTATATGGCTCACACCTCGTGTTTGTTTTATGATTTGAGTTCGTTATTAATTTTCTCATAGCTTAGGAAATAGAAATTATGTGTTGATTTTTGAACAACTTTTGTTAAACTTGTATGCAAATTCTCATCCCACATAGGTTGAAGACAAAAAATATCACTTGGTTATATGTGAGGTGTAATAAATTGTTCATGTAACTTGATATCGGTATTATGTAGCTGTTGAGGGTTGTATAGGATGTTAATTATAGATTTAGCATCCACTTGAATCTTCCGCATCTAATTCATACACTTGTCAAGTTTTTTCTGTAATATGTATGTAACTAAATTTTTTGTGAATATGATATCTTTTATCAAATTTTGGACCATTGGTGCGCTTGTTATAAAATCTAATTGCAAATAAATAACACATTCGGAAACAATAAAATGTTTCTAATATAACATTATTATATTGCCGGTTAAGATAATTTTTTTTTTGAATATTCTATGTTTTTAAAGTTAAGGACGGAAATTTTCAATTGTGTATGAACCACACGAACGATTAATTTATGTAATTAACTCTCTCAACTATGGTACTTAAAAAACCAACAATATCAATAATATATTTAATGCAAAAAGTAGACCATTTAATCTATTTATCACGGAGTAATATCGTTTTTAGGTAGTAGATGTATTCTCATAAAAACTTGTGACCTTAAACATATGCACTTTTATCATAGACAAGTAAATGATGAAGTTAAAAAGGACCGCCAGTCTTTGACTCAGATGTAAACGACCTAACCTAACCAAAGTATCTTCGTGACCGTTTCCGACCTTGGCCACCCTAAAGATGTGTAACTAGTGAGATTTGAATCTGAGACCTCTTGTGAAGACATTGTCCGGCCACTAGGTCACCTTGGTCAATACATACTATTATTGAATACACCACCTTTCACAACATAAAAAGCACAATAATGACGGCTCTATAAAAGCATAATGTGGGGTACTAACATGGTTTTTTGCAGTGGAAATTGTAAATTGTTTATACTCAGGTTCGGGTATAAGTGCCAAAATGGGTGGTTAGGGTCTCTTAACGGGTATTTGCAGGTTTCTGGTTACGGACCCGAGTCTATATGGGTTATTTGAAAGCACTAGTCTAAACAAGTTTGGATTAAATAGGTTTAGGTCGGGCTCATTAGCCCATTTTTGTCAAGAGAAAATGTTATTATGAAAAGTGAATGGAAAGGGGTTTATAATTTCTCATTGATATGTTAGGTCACACTAAACCCGTTAGTTAATCGGTATACAATGGCACGAGTATTTGGTAAAACCCACCAAAATGCATCTCCTAATAAATATTACTCGATTAGCCAATGAATGTCAAATTGCTACATCTAATTTTGGGTGTGTTTGTTAGGTCACATAGACGCCTTAATGACTCGAGTTATTTGAGGTTTCAGTTGAGCTTGAGCTTGTTTTAAAAAAAAAATGCTTGTTTAAGCTTTATTATTTTTTGTCATTACTAAACATTTGAAAAATCAGTAAGTTTAATATTTGTAGCTCATGATCTTGGGAAATTGTATGGATTATAAGTTTGAGTTGATAAGATTATACGTCAAAAATTAAAATGAAATTGAAATTGTTAGTTTTTCATAAGTTTAATAAGTATGTAAATCAAAAGATAAGCTTATGAAAACACTCCTTAGCTTTGATTTAAGCTCGATTAGAAAGGAGTGATTGATTAGATTTATGAGTTAAAGTTTGAAAACTAATAATTCACTATGCTACACAAGTTCTTAGAGCTCAGGGTATTACTACATTTGCCTGGCGCCATAAAGCTGCCACCATACTGAGACCCACCAGCGCCAAAAGGTTTTAGTATAACCATTCTATTCCTTGGTTTGCTATATTACATTTTTAGTTTATATTTTGGGTTTAACTAAATGTAATCCTAAATTTTATATAAATGCATTGTGTTTTTATTTTCATTGTGTTTTGAAGATAATTAAATTAGTTGATTTGAAAGAATGGAAAAGAAAATATAATGGTGGGTCTCAAAAGAGGTTTTTAGCTTGAACAATGAGGGAAGGGCTTTTTGAGTATGTGTGAGTGAAAGAGGGAAAATGCTCATGTGGCATAACGTGACATCCAAAAGGATCATGGCTTGAGACATGACACCCGGTGCTTTTAGTCGATATAGTGTTTTGAAGTTTAGCTCTTCAAAGTGTTTTGCTGGATTAGATAAATTTAGGGTCAGGCTATACAAAAGTTTAGTGCAAACAACTCTCATGTCGTCATACCATAATCATCGACCATTTCAAAAAAACAAACATTTTATCCGATTTGCGTGTGTAAGAGCAACCTCAAACCCAATAAATTAGTAGACTAAAAGGTTTAAATAATAATAATAATAATAATAATAATAATAATAATAATAATAATAATATTTATTTACTATAATGTGGAAAACTAGAAGGGGGGGTTGAATAGTTTTGCGTCTTTTTCGTTTAATAAGAATTTGTTTTTCAAAGAATTGATGGTAGTTGTAAAAAACCTTTGAAGCTAAAGTATAGATACAAACTAATTCACATATATCATATATACACTACTTATTTAAAGTGTTGAATAGAAATTATAATTTCATATATCTCACTTAATTATAAGTTTGTACTAATATAGATATATGTGTCTTAGTAATTGTTTATACTTATATTTTACTAAAGTATAATTAATGTTTTAAATGGAACCTAGTTTGATCTTTATGTGAAATCAATATATGCACAACATACAATATTAACAATATATGAAAAGCTAGTAAGTAAGCAAGCAAAGAGAGATGGAAAGATCAAACCGAGAGACAAAGGATTTATAGTGGTTCGGCTACAAGGACACCTTCCTTGCCCTACTCCACTCCACGAGCACCGAACTCGAGATTTTTCTTCACTAAGTCAATAACCTCTCTTATGGCGGAGAAAACCGTACACACCAAAAGCTTACACCAATTAACGACACAAAGCAAGATGTCGAGTTCTAATCGTAGCTAGAACCAATCTCACACCAAATATCACACCACTTCTTCTTCACACCTTTGCACTACTTCAATGCTTCTTCACACCACAAGTATCTTCACACCTTCAAAGCACTAATGGCTTGACACCTTCAAACCACTAATGTCTTCACACCTTTAAGGCACTAATGTCTTGACACCTTCAAGTCACTAATGTCTTCACACCTTCAAGCCACTAAAGTCTTCACAACTTCAATCTACTAATGACTTCAAGTCTTCTTCACTTGGAACCCTCAATATATTCACAACAAGTCCCTAATGCGACAATCTCCTATCACCAATACTATCTAACCCTTCTTCTTCACTTCAAGTTCCACTTTACACTTACACCAACTCTAGATTCTTCAACTAAATCTAGCTAACTAATACATACACCTTATTCACCAAAGAATGAAAGATTTACAAGAAAATATAAACAAGCAACTTAGATAGCAAGATGATACTAAGTTGTAATACTTCTAATAGAAGTATTCTTCTCTTTGCACTTTGAATGTTGAGGCTTGAATCACTTTGAAACAAAGATCAAAGTATATAAGATCAAAGGATTTAGAGAAAGGAAATGGATGTTTAGATCTGAAAGTTTCTGGTGCAAAAAGGTGAGAAAAATGTGTAAAATGATCCAGTATTTAAAGGGCCAGATTTTACTGTTCGGAAGCGTGCCGGTCCCCTTAATTGTAGGCCGGTCCCCTTAATGATTAAGGGGGCCGCCTAGTAAAATTAAGGGGGCCGCCCTCCTGAACGTTTGAAAAGTTTTTCTGGATAAAATTTGCCCTTTTTGGTTGGAAATTTGAAATCATATTTTTGTGGTTTAATAAAGCTATTCCAAAAATGATTTACAAATATATATAAAATGTTAAACTCATTTTATAAAATGTTATGTCTTAAGACAAGATTTCCTTTGATCTTACAATACATTAATCACTTTGTTTATACATACCTTAAGTGATTAAATGGTGAAAGTGAGTATTTACTACTAAATACTTGTTTACGTCATAACCTTTGGTTTAATGAGTTTTCGTTTTGTGATTATCAAAACTTAGAGATATCGAAAGATATGAATAATGTTTTTAGTCAATTATTTATATCAACAATCTCCCCCTTTTTGATGATTACAAAACCTAAACTCATTAAATCCAAAAATTAATTTTTAGACAAGTTATTTACTGAGTTTATATTCACTTCTCCCCCTTTTTGTAGAATCAAAAAGGTTTAAGCCTATAATGTAAAGGCTCCCCCTTGATGTATGCTCCCCCTCGTTTGAGGGCACCAAGGGTTCGAGATATGGAATTCTTGCAAGAAAAAAATTAGAGGCACAAGCAAATACATATAGCATAATAACAACTAATAGTAAGCATGGCAAAGAAGAATTTTAAACACATATAAAAGCATTCATTAATTCAAGATGATTATGTCAACCACATAATCATTGTTACAAAAGCCATAATGATGGAATTCTAATACTAAGTAGAATATCCTATTGTGCCAACAAGAAGTATCACCAAACTTTCTTGAATCCCAAAATGGTTGAAGAGATTTATTTGAAAATGAAAAACATAAGCATGTAAAATGCTTAATGGTTTAGTGGAGGTAATCATTTGGTTGCATGGATGTTGTTGGGTTTGGAGATGTGGAGCTTGTAGGTGGTGAAATTGAAGATGGGTTTGTTGATTGAGGGTTTTGATGTTGTTCAAGTGATGGTGTTTGTTGAGATCTAGTAAGAAGATACTCAATCCAAGTAAAGTGCTCATTCAATGCAATGGTTTGTTGTTGAAGGGAGATGCAACAAGGGCAATTGTTAACATGCTTCTCAATTTGGTTTTTGTTATGTGGTGATGATGGTGAGCTTGATTGTGGTGGATCCAAATTGCGTTGAGCAAGATGTAATGCTAAAAGAGCACTAAGCTCATGTGCCTCTTTTAGCTCCTCAACGAACTTCAAGTGTTCGGAGGAAGGTGATGGTGGTGGAGCTTGATAGTTGTCTTGGGTGAAAGTTTGAACATGCAATATGGGAGAAGCATGTGAGGTTGTAGGATGTGGTGGTAGTACTCTTGGTGGTGGAGACATGATTGAGCTTGGGTAATCATGAAAGCATGATACGGGTGGAAGAGGTTCTTCATGAGATGATGGTATTTTTGTTGAATGAGCAACAAGTGAGGTGTTGATTGAGAGGTTGGGATTGTTGTTTTGGGATTGAGCATGTTCATCAAATGAAGAAGCATTAATGAGAGCATGAGTGGATGATAGGTTGTGAGATGAGTTAATGTTGTGGGTTTGAGGTTTAGTAGTTGGTTGACTTGGAACAACATCACTTGAGTTATGACAAGAATCAAGTTTTCTCCTCCAAACGGGTTTGACGGAGATCCTTGCGGTTCTTGAAATCTTAGGTTTTTGGTTGTTGGGAGATGACATTTTTGGGTGTGATGGCATTAATGATGGGGAGAGGGTATTTATAGTGTATGAGAAATGTGGTTTAAGAAGGTAAATTTTGAGGGATAGTATGGGACAAAATATGTTTGTGAATTTTGGGAAGTATAGGCTGAAATGGGTCAAAAAGTGATAAAGAAAACAGTATCCCCGACCATCAGATGGCCGGTCCCCTTAATTAGGGGCCGGTCCCCTTAAACATTAAGGGGGCCGCCTTATATAATTAAGGGGGCCGCCCATCTGGTGATTCCCAGAATGCCAGAAATGGATTTTTGGCAGAAAATTTTCAAAAAGGTTGTGTTTTTGGATTTGGATTCAAGTAAGTTTAACTTTTTGAGGCAATATAGGGCATACTATTCATGAATATAAAGAGTGATATAGAATTAATAGAAATAAACACCAAATTTCTAATAATCATGCAATCTATTAATTTAACAATTAAGATATGCAATTAAGGAGGCAATAAAGTAAATAGGCTAAATAAGCAACTATATGAAAATGATACCACTTAGCCTAGAGCAACCATGTTGATGATTGTTAACAAGTAACACATAGGAGGATATGATTATATGGACTTCAAGACTTGTTACAAACAAGTTCCATATGGGCAAGTCATGATTCTCATGAAATGATTAGATTAAATTGTGAATGTCATTTCCAATAGAGGTTTATGACACATGTGAGAAGGTTAAATATGTGTTAAGCAAAATGTTTTTAGTTTTATTCAACAATGTTTTGAAGCAACTTCAAGTGTATATTACAAAAAAAAATTTTAATCTTGTTTTTTATTAAAATAATAGTTATAAAGAAGTTTTAGTTAAGTAACAAAATACCAAAAAAAAAATTTAAACATAATGTTTTGATCATAATAATCAAGAAGTTGCAAATAAAGGTTTTGAAATGAAAGCATGTCATTTTTAAGAGAATCAATTAAGCCCATTGTCATATATAGTCATCCTTGATAACACCTAAAGATATTAAAGTGAAATGATAGATACTTATGATCCAAATGCAATGGGACAGGAAGAAGCAAGGTAGACATATGTATATATGTATACAAAGAGCATCATAAAAACAAGTTGCAAACAAATATCAATTATAATGCATCTATTGAAGCAACTAGTAAAATCAAATAGCTTAAGTGAAAGGGTTCTACTATAGAACATAGAAGATTTAAGAAAAGTGATACTAGACTAAACAACAAGAAGATTAATAATGCTAATATCATGTATGCATATATTAATGTTAATAATCTAAAAGCATGGCAACATATCAGTTAAGTTTTATTCACACACTAATTAAAACATTCTAAAGTATAATATATCATTGACAAGTTTTAGAAAAGAAAACTTATCTCAGGTCCATCTTTCCTTTAAGAGTGGGCATAGGAGCAATAGAAGATGTCTAAAATTTTGCCCAAAGCATGTAGAAGAAGCAAAGGCGAATCCCAACGCAATAGATAACAAGAATGGTACAACAAGAATTCTTCGTCATGAGGTAATAACTAACACACCATAAAGTCAATGCTCCAAGAGTGAAGAGTAAATCGCCAAAACCATAGATGACCGCAACAAAGTCATAAACACCACGTGTGTAGAATGTGAAACAGAATAACGGGAACCAATGATCATCAAAAGAAAGAGAGCGGGGAGAGCGATTCAAAAAGTAGTAAACTCTTCGTTCGTTAATTACCTAAATATGACAAAGAGCTTGGTACCCAGATTCTCATGGGTCCGAGATGATTAGTAGAGAACATCCAATGCATTTAAATGCACATGATGAGGATGCTATCGAGAAGTACAAGAATTCATCATTTGTTTGTTTTGACAAACAAACAATAACTTTCTTGACTAGAGAAATAAACAATGGATATAAATAATAATAGTTCTAAATTTTTTCACTTGGTTTAACAAATTTTATTTGTTTTGATGTATTTGTTGAGTAATCATCTTCAGTAAATCCTAAGCCGGTTTTATCATAAAATGACTTTTGAATGTTAAGTAGATATTTTAAAGATTTAGAACTATTTTCAAATTTAGCCAATATTTTTGCTTTTTCTTTTTCCATTTTAATTTCATGTTTGTAGTCTTGACAATTTTTACATTCAAGATCAATTTCAATATTACTTTCAAGTCTAGACATTTTATCTTCTAAAATTATTTCTTTTTCAAAGTTATTTTCAACGGATGTTGAAGATTTAATTTTAAAAACAGTTTTTGATTCGATGTTGCAAAAGTGCTTGAAATTGTTTTCAAGTTTTGAAAATTCTAATATAAATTGATCATAGCAAAAATGTTTGGTTTTGGATTGTACCTTATTTGAAGTTGTACAATCTTCACATGCTCTACGGTGATCAATTCTGTTGTTCATGTCGCTCCATGTTTTGTTTAAAGTATTGCTTGGATCTTGGAGCATGCAATCCTTGCCGTCACTACTTGTATTTGCATTAGTAAGAAAATTCATGTAAGCCATATCTACGTCATCTTCATCGTCCTTGTTACACCATGGTTTATTGACATTCTTTCTTCGGATTTGACACATGTGTTCTTCGTTATTGGTACCTTCAATGACCATATTTGAACTGGTAGTATATGTGTTTATTTCAACTAGATATTTATCTATTAAGTTTTCTAGAGTAACTATTTCATGTGCAATATCAAGCTTATCATCTTTGGTTTTACATTTTTCTTGGTGAAATTTTAAAAGATATTTCCAAATATCATTTGCCGTTTTATAAGGAAATAATCTTTCATATTCAACTCTTGGTAGAGTTTTGAAAATAAGTAATTTGGCTTTAGTGTTTTTATCAAATTTGGTTTGAAAATTATTATATTGATTTTCAAAATCCATTTTGGTTGGTTTAAGATCACCAATTGAAATGATATGCCAAATATCAAGATCTATTGATTTCACATAATTTTCAAATTTGTTTTTCCATTCAAGAAAATGATCATTTTCAAATAATGGTGGTTGTTGCATAAATTCCCCTTCTAAATATTTTTCAAATTCCATAGATCGTTACAAGTTTTAAAATACAGTCTATTTTAAAAATTTTGCTAGACGTGGCTCCTGATACCAATTGTGGAAAACTAGAAATGGGGTTGAATAGTTTTGCGTCTTTTTCGTTTAATAAGAATTTGCTTTTCAAAGAATTGATGGTAGTTGTAAAAAACCTTTGAAGCTAAAGTATAGATACAAACTAATTCACATATATCATATATACACTACTTATTTAAAGTGTTGAATAGAAATTATAATTTCATATATCTCACTTAATTATAAGTTTGTACTAATATAGATATATGTGTCTTAGTAATTGTTTATACTTATATTTTACTAAAGTATAATTAATGTTTTAAATGGAACCTAGTTTGATCTTTATGTGAAATCAATATATGCACAACATACAATATTAACAATATATGAAAAGCTAGTAAGTAAGCAAGCAAAGAGTGAGAGATGGAAAGATCAAACCGAGAGACAAAGGATTTATAGTGGTTCGGCTACAAGGACACCTTCCTTGCCCTACTCCACTCCCCGAGCACCGAACTCGAGAGTTTTCTTCACTAAGTCAATAACCTCCCTTATGGCGGAGAAAACCGTACACACCAAAAGCTTACACCAATTAACGACACAAAGCAAGATGTCGAGTTCTAATCGTAGCTAGAACCAATCTCACACCAAATATCACACCACTTTTTCTTCACACCTTTGCACTACTTCAATGCTTCTTCACACCACAAGTATCTTCACACCTTCAAAGCACTAATGACTTGACACCTTCAAACCACTAATGTCTTCACACCTTTAAGGCACTAATGTCTTGACACCTTCAAGTCACTAATGTCTTCACACCTTCAAGCCACTAAAGTCTTCACAACTTCAATCTACTAATGACTTCAAGTCTTCTTCACTTGGAACCCTCAATATCTTCACAACAAGTCCCTATTGCTACAATCTCCTATCACCAATACTATTTAACCCTTCTTCTTCACTTCAAGTTCCACTTTACACTTACACCAACTCTAGATTCTTCAACTAAATCTAGCTAACTAATACATACACCTTATTCACCAAAGAATGAAAGATTTACAAGAAAATATAAACAAGCAACTTAGATAGCAAGATGATACTAAGTTGTAATACTTCTAATAGAAGTATTCTTCTCTTTGCACTTTGAATGTTGAGGCTTGAATCACTTTGAAACAAAGATCAAAGTATATAAGATCAAAGGATTTAGAGAAAGGAAATGGATGTTTAGATCTGAAAGTTTCTGGTGCAAAAAGGTGAGAAAAATGTGTAAAATGATCCAGTATTTAAAGGGCCAGATTTTACTGTTCGGGAGCGTGCCGGTCCCCTTAATTGTAGGCCGGTCCCCTTAATGATTAAGGGGGCCGCCTAGTAAAATTAAGGGGGCCGCCCTCCTGAACGTTTGAAAAGTTTTTCTGGATAAAATTTGCCCTTTTTTGTTGGAAATTTGAAATCATATTTTTGTGTTTTAATAAAGCTATTCCAAAAATGATTTACAAATATATATAAAATGTTAAACTCATTTTATAAAATGTTATGTCTTAAGACAAGATTTCCTTTGATCTTACAATACATTAATCACTTGGTTTATACATACCTTAAGTGATTAAATGGTGAAAGTGGGTATTTACTACTAAATACTTGTTTACGTCATAACCTTTGGTTTGATGAGTTTTCGTTTTGTGATTATCAAAACTTAGAGATATCGAAAGATATGAATAATGTTTTTAGTCAATTATTTTTATCAACATATAACACATAATAATAATAAACGCCATAAACATCAGAGCTAAAAGACGCTTTTTCGTATCAAAATAATTGTCAGTACAACACATATAGTTTAACAAAAACATCATAATTGCAACCTTTTTCTTTCAAGTTTTTGCAAAATGACAAATTTATCTTTAATTAATTAATTTATATTTCTTTAATATTTGTAATAATAACCAAAAATGAAATTAATATGATATATTTAATCGAAATTTTTAGCTATTTTTTGAAGTGGACAACTAGTTTGGTATACGGCCAACAATAAATTTAGGACTTGGTAGCTTATGTTTTATTTAGTTTTGAGCTTGTTTTATAAGCTTATTTTTTATGGCTTATTTTGAAACTTTCCGGCTTATATAAGCTAATTATGACATAATAAACTTATATAAACAAAAAAAATTACCCTAAAAAATAAGCTAATAAAACACAAGCACAAAAACAACTAAGTCATAAGCCAGACTATATAAGCCGAAACCAAAACGCCCTTTAAAAGGGGGTGTTTGCTTCGGCTTATATAACCAGCTTATAGCTTGTTTGGTTTTAAGCTCATGTTTCATAAGCTTACTTTTGTGGCTTATTTTAAAATATTAATGTTTGTGTAAGCTTATTATGACATAATAAGCTTATATAAGCCAAAAACTTTCAGAATAAGCCACAAAAAGTAAACTTATAAAACATAAGCTCAAAATCAAATAAGCCGTAAGCCGAAACCAAAACGCCTAGGGGTGAGCAATCCCGACCGACACCTGACTCCTTTCTCGATACCGATCCGACTGTAATCCGGTCGGGAGTCGGTTTGCGTTTTCCTGGTAATCGGGATTCGGGACGGGTCGGGAGTCGGGATGATCCCAAGAAAACACAACCAAATTCAAGATTCGGGTCGAGTCGGGACCATTATTGGGTCAGGAGTCAGTTTGGGTTTTTCCCGTTGTCAGTATCGCGATTAGTCAGGACGGGCATAAAAAAAAAAAAAAAAAAAAAAAAGTAGGTGTAAAAAACTAATTAATAAAAAAAGAACAAAACCCAAAGGACAACAACAACAACAACAACAACAACCAACTGTTTCATATGTGTGATCATCCTCCTCATAAAAAACATCATCAAAAAAACCAAACACAAGAAGTACCTAGATCCAACAAACCAACCAACCAGAAAACATGGCAACAGTAAGTGGGGCAGTGGATCCAGAAGGAGGAGACATAGACGGAATAAGACTAACATGGAACGCATGGCCAAAGACAAAAGTAGAAGCCAGCAAATGCATCATCCCATTCGCTGCTTCCATTTCTCCGATCCGACAAAACATTAATATCCCGACAAACCCATACCCTCCTCTCAAATGTAAAACATGTTCCTCTGTTTTAAACCCTTTTTGTCGGGTTGATTTCCAGGCTCTTATTTGGATCTGCCCTTTTTGTTTCCAGAGGAACCATTTCCCTCATCATTTTTCAGGTAGTTGTTTGCTTTTTGCAGAATCACAGTTTTGCGCGATTTGTTTTGTTATTGGTTAGTAGTTTTAAGTGTTTAGATTGTATAAGAGGGGGGGGGGGGGGGGGGGGGGGTTGGTTAGGATTATATAGCTGCCTTATGGCTTATTTTGAAACTTTCCGGCTTATTTTGAGAACAGTAGAATGACAGTTTTGTTTTATGTGTTTTAGGATTGGTTAGTAGTTTTAAGTGTTTAGATTGTATAAAGGGGTGTTTGTTTTGGCTTATATAGCCGGCCTATGGCTTATTTTGTGAACTGGTTACTTTTTGCAGAATGACAGTTTTGTTTTGCGCGTAGTTTGATGTTTTGTGTTTTAGGATTGGTTAGTGGTTTTAAGTGTTTAGATTATATAAATTGGTTTCCAAAGGAATCGTTTCCCTCATCATTTTCTATGTATTGTTGGAATTGTCCCCAAACAACAAAAACACGTAGTTTGAGAACTGTTTGCTTTTTGCAGAATGACAATGATGTTTTGTGTGTGGTTTAATCTGTGTTGGTTTATGTGATTGTTATGTTCATAGTAGTTTGAAGTGTTTGGATCATTTAGGTAATGTAATTCTGGCCCAACAAAAATCACGCAGTTTAAGAAATGATGTACTTGCTGGTTACTTTTTGCAGAATGACAATTGTGATTTGCACGTGGTTTGATGTGTGTTGGGTTTGGGATTGTTTTGTCTTTGAGTGTTTGGGAATTGGGATAAGTAGTGGTTTGAAGTGTTTGGATCATTTAGGGGGTGGTGGTAAAAAGGTAATTTAAGTTTATGTAACAACTCATCCCGCATCGGTAGAATATACATTGATCCCCTTATAAGGGCTACTAGTATCCGTCCAACATGGTTTTTAGTTGAAACCCGCAAGATACCCGAGTAGTCCATTGCTTTCGGCTCTCAGGGGCATTACAATTTATAATGGATTTTAGACTTTTAGGATAAATATGATGGTAAAAAGGTAATTCTAGTTTCATCTCAAATAAGCACAATGAGAGTGACATGCCCAATTTGCTTAGTTTGCCCCTAAATAAGAAGATAAGCAGAAATTGTTTGAAGTGATTGGATCATCTAGAATAAGCAATTCTAAAGTGTTTATCTGAATTGATACTGCTAGAATGTTGGGTTTGCTTTTTTAGGTAATAGATAAGTGTTTATTATACTTCTGCTAATAGATAAGTACTTACAAAGTTTACAAGCTTCTTAAAAAATGAGCACTTTAGGGGAATGACATTTAATATTAGATGTGCTTATTCTGTAACAAGATGTAATAAGACGATAATTGTGACTTAGAAGGTGTTTGGGATTGCTTTTATATATGCTTGTGCTTATTTATACTAGGCAAATATTGTTTGGATTTGCTTAAATCGTAAAGGAATCCAACAAGATCCATAAAATATAGAGCATGTCAATTTAATCCATCTATAATAGTTTTTGCGTTAGATATATGTGATGGCCAAAAAGTAATTTAACTAGTTACAATTAAGCACCTTGAAAGAAGCATATCCCAATCCTTAATGAAAAGTCAAAAGTGCTTATTTTGCCCCAAAATAAGTAATCCCAAATACCCTCTCGACACTGTTGCATTCTCCATTATAGAAAAGTGGAACAATGTAAGGGAAAAGGTTTTTCCAATAAACAATTTTCCATTTTGTAAAAGGCTTTTTCCATTTCCAACTGTTATTTTCCTGAAAAGACTTAATTCAAACGATTTTCAGTTTTCTTAGAAAATTTTCGGGAAAAGAGCCTCATTTTTCTACAACTGAACACGTTATGTTCCTCGAAACTTTATCCCCAATAAACAAAGATTGAATATAGTTATAGTTAATATGTAACCACTTTTCTCATCATTTTTCAGGTATATCGGAAACAAATGTCCCCGCTGAACTCTACCCGCAATATACCACAATTGAATATAGTTTTCCTAATTATGAAGCTGTTATTCCACCGCCCGTTTATGTCTTTGTTTTTGATACTTGTATGATTGAGGAGGAGTTAGGCTTTGCTATATCAGCGTTACAACAAGCGCTTGAATTTTTGCCTGAGAATGCTTTGGTAGGATTTGTTTCATTTGGGACTCAGGTTCAGGTTCACGAGTTAGGATATGGTGAAATGTCGAAAGTTTATGTTTTTCGTGGTTCAAAAGAGGTTAGTAAAGAACAGGTTTTGGATCAATTAGGTTTAGGTAGTGTTGGTGGTAGGAAAGTTGGTGCTGGGCCAGGGCCGGGACAAGGGTTTCAGAAGGGGGTAGTGCAGCCGTATGCAGGTGTTTCGAGGTTTTTGTTGCCGGCTTCTGAAGGTGCTTATATTGTTCAAAAGGTGAGTTTTTAGTTTAGCTTTTTGTGTAAGAGGGTTTTTGGGATTGCTTATTTTCCTGCTTATGCTCGTGTTTATAATAAGTGGCCTTAAGAAAATCACTTTGTGTTTGGATTTGCTTATTTCGCGTTTATCTCAATAATATCTTTGAGAAGTAAAGAGAAGAACATTGAGAGCTGCGTACCTCTTTTTAAAGATACCCAGGTTAGATACGAGGGTAAAAAGTCACCATTACCCCCAAATAAGCAGATTATCAGGTCATATCTAATTTAAAAATGCTTATAAAACCCCACCCATAATAAGCTGATAAGCAGAAAGAGTCTTGATTTTCGAAACAATCCAAACTGCTTATCTTCTGAAAAATAAGCAGATAAGAAGAAGAAAAAAAGCAATCCGACCCTTTAAAGTTGTATGATTTTGTTGATATGTTTTACTAATTGAAGTATTCGAATTAGCTTTTGGAAGAATTAGGTACTGATCAGTGGCCGGTTCCACCTGGTAATCGATCGTTGAGGTGTACTGGTGTTGCATTGAGTGTTGCAGCTGGTTTGCTTGGGGCTTGTATGCCTGGTACTGGTGCGCGAATAGTAGCTTTGGTTGGTGGTCCATGTACTGAAGGACCTGGTTCGGTAAGTTCCTCTGTGAACTTTTTGTGTTGATGTTAATGTAAATAAGACGGTTGAATCTAAACTTCTGATGGTTTTTGGTTTACTGCAGATTGTATCAAAAGATCTTTCGGAACCAGTACGTTCACATAAAGATCTTGACAAGGATGCAGCACCATATTTCAGAAAGGCAGTTCAGTTTTATGAGGAGCTTTCAAAGCAGATGGTTAGCCAGGGTCATGTCTTGGATCTTTTTGCTTCCGCACTTGACCAGGTACGAAACTCAGTAGTAGATTATGATAATCATCTGAGAATTTAGCCGTTTTATGTGATTGTCGTTATATAGGCATACAGTATGGTATTACATATCTACATAAAATGAAGGTAAATCTAACAATAATGAATCGGTTAATGGTTATTCCAACAACAAAAGTAATCAAAGCATATATACGCATAAAGTTGTCTTGGATCTTTCTCTCGTTTGAAATTTGAACAAAGTCATTATACGGAATAACATGTAGTACAATAGTACAATCAAATAACAATCCATTGAAACATAAATGTCGCTAACCATAAGGTGAAACCAAAGTCTCGGTATAGACAACCCAATAGTGCCAATCAGTACTACATTTCTTAAATCTCTTGTAGGTTTTATCTGATAAATTGAATTTTATAATATGAAATGCATCTAAATCAAGCACAACCTCACCTTCGAGTGTAAAGCAAATAGGCACCATATGATAATCACAAGGAATTCGAGCCCAATTCAGTTTAATCATCATACTCCATGAATTATCAACACCATATTCCTTCATGACCCAAATATCGGAATCTGCTCCGAAATCACCGCCATAAACTGCATATAGACAACCTTTCAGATCACCTAAATATGTAAATCCAATCTTTTCAACCTTATCGACATTTGGCAGACATGTTTCTTTAAAATTCTCGTCTTTCAAGTCAAAAGAAAGGATGGTATCACGTATGTTAGGATCATTGTGTATGAGAACGTGACTAATTAGCCAATGAACCGCCCCGCTGGAGTAGGTGCCAATTTCTTCAGGCGTATTCATCTCAATATGAGAAACCTGAACCGTTCTCCAAGAGCCGGTTTTAAGATTAAACACCTCAGAACTAATAGATTTGCCGGAAACAGAACGAGAGGCTCTTACCATTTTATAATCATCAATTAAAAAATCATAACCGAGCCCGTAAAACCGTTTGCCATCAGATAATGACATTGGTGAGTCCGGTATTAGTCGGGTTTCTTGAGTAGTCGGGTTCCACAAGAAGATGCAATCACCGTGACAGACAAAGTAGACCAACCCGTAACAAGAACCCGATGACTTTTCATATACCGGTTCTTTTTGTGTAGGATCATTTATACGGACAATGCCTTGTACTTCTTTATCATAATAATCATCATCATCATTAGCGCCAACATAACATGACGGGGATTCAAAATTAACCAAGTGATTTGAATGAGTTGAGATGATATACATCCGTGTATGATTAGTGTTGGTATCATAAATGGCTCGACGATGATGCAATTTAACAAAAGATGCAGATGAAATGAACGAACACCAGTTCTTGCATACTGATTTGAGTTGACCTAGAGACTTTGGAGGCACTCTTGAAAGTATGTCGCTTAAGATATCACGTGGAAGATCAAAAAGATCAGACATTGCCTTGATTTTCTCAATTCAAAGAAATAAGACTCAGTAGAACATCAATGCATTATGCAAAGACATGAATCTCTTCAATTTATATAGAATTTGGTCCCCCTTGAATCGGTCAAAGTCAGTTGTCTAGGTTTATATCAATGTTACACTTTGAATACTTCAATTCAAAGTCAAGCACATATAGATATCTTCCCCCTTCCCCCTGTTTTCTTGATCGATACACCAAGAATAAGTCCAAATTGACTCAATCTATCTTCTAGAAACAAACAAATATAAAAAATTTAGCTTGCCATACCACACCAAGAACCATTTTAGTAGTAATTGCTGTTGGACTTAGCTTTTATCTCTATGCTTTGTTCAAAACGAGTGAAAGCAAAATTATAAAGACAAACTTTACCTAAATGGCTAAATGCGGTCTACATAATAGTTATCGTATGTTTCTTGATAGCCTATAAATAAGTGAAAACAAATTTTATGTCTTGAGTCGTAGAGAAATATCAGGCTCTGAAAGCGATCTTTCGAAACCTTTGAAATGGCTCTAAATGCTTTAATTCTTGTATGTTTTTCTAATCTAATGCCGGTTATTACTTTTTAGGTTGGGGTAGCAGAGATGAAAGTTTTGATTGAAAAAACTGGTGGCCTTTGTGTTCTAGCTGAAAGTTTTGGGCATTCAGTTTTCAAAGACTCATTTAAGCGTGTCTTTCAGAAGGGGGAAGAATCACTTGGTCTCGCCCATAAGTGAGTATTTTTGTCCTCGATGATTTTATTATGTGTCTTCTTATTGATACATGCTCTCTCCATCTAAAAAATGGTGGCTATTGATCACACGTGAAAATGCTCTTAAACATGGGCAAAATAAATTATTATTATTGACCAATATCAGAGTATCAAATAACGATTATTGGTGGAGAAAAGAGTAACATTCGACTGATAACTTGCAAACAATGGATAGATCATATATCACATTGTCTGCGACAACTTAATAAGAAAACTTTTCCACATTTTTTAGGTAGAGGGTGTATCTTTTCTCTTTTTTATTTCTCTTTAAAATTGATAGATCATATACTCCGTATTATCTTTATTTTTTGAAATAAAAACAATTTACAAGCTTATTACTTTCAGTGGCATACTTGAGATCAATTGTTCAAAGGACATTAAGATTCAAGGGATCATCGGACCTTGCACGTCTTTGGAGAAGGTGATATACTGAATCTTACTTGGATTTAATTTGTTTAGAATAACTTTTGATTTTTTTGTTGTTGGTTTACTGACGTCTGTTCCACTTACAGAAAGGACCTGCTGTAGCCAGCACAGTGATTGGGCAGGGAAACACCACAGCTTGGAAGCTGTGTGGATTAGATAAAGATACTTGCTTGACGGTTTTCTTCGATATCTCATCAAGTGAAAAGTCAGATGCCTCAGGAAATGTAAATCCGCAGTTGTACATACAAACTGTTACGAGGTAACATATTCTTTTGTATAAATTGTGAAGTGTGTTTCTTTCTGTAGCTGCTTTACTCATGTGTGAATGAAGTTAATTGATTTATATTAATTTTGATACAGTTATCAGACCATCGATGGAGAATCGAAGATGCGAGTAACCACCATTACTAGAAGATGGTTAGAGAGTTCCGCTATCACAGAGGTAATAGATATAAACGTTTTAGGTACTCTTTGTGTAGCCAGCTGGTATAATTTTGATTGAAATAACTTGTTTTTGACAGGAATTGGTTCAAGGTTTTGATCAAGAGACCGCCGCTGTGGTAATGGCCAGATTTACGTCCTATAAAATGGAAATGGAGGTACTAAATCAATAACAATACCAACCAATAAACCTAACTATGCATCCCTCCTATATCTTATATATCTAACGGAATTATGATAATTACAGGAGTCATTTGATGCAACAAGATGGCTGGATAGAAACCTCATTCGTCTCTGTTCTAAATTCGGTGACTACCGAAAAGATGATCCAACTTCATTTGCCTTAAACCCTTGTTTTTCGTTGTTCCCTCAGTTTATGTTCAATCTTCGAAGATCACAATTTGTTCAGGTAAATACACATCACTTATTGCAGATGTAAACAGGTTCGGGTTAAAACAAGTGAAATTTTGGTCCCGGACACCTAACAATATGCTTTCTTCGAAAATTTTGAAATATTATCTGTCAAAATTTATGATAAAAGTGATTGGTAGTCCGAGTAACAATCTTATTTTCTGAATAAAATGGTTTAGGAGGTTTTGTTATTTTGACCACTTGAGCGACTTTCTCATTTGACTTGTTCCCTATTAGGAAAAAAAATAAAATCAAATTACATTACCCCTTAGATGTAAACCGTGGCCCGAGTTGACCCATTAATCATAGTATATCTTCTGATTATGTTTTCATGACAGGTATTTAATAATAGTCCGGATGAGACTGCTTATTTCCGTATAATGCTTAACCGGGAGAGCATAACAAATGCAGCTGTCATGATCCAACCTTCATTGATATCATATTCATTTAATTCACTGCCTTCACCTGCGTTGCTTGACGTAGCATCCATTTCAGCTGATAGAATCCTTTTATTAGATTCGTACTTCAGTGTAGTTATATTCCATGGTATGACAATAGCTCAGTGGAGGAACATGGGTTATCAGAATCAGCCAGAACACCAGGTTTGTTCTTACTGACTTCATTCCTCTTCAGTTTGAATTGTTTTTGAAGTTTTTTTTACGCATAAAATTTAATCTTTAATTGTTCTTTCCATTTTTCTTGTAGGCGTTTGCACTGTTGTTGCAATCACCACAGGATGATGCTGAAATTATTATTCGTGAGCGGTTTCCTGTCCCAAGATTAGTGGTTTGTGATCAGCATGGTTCTCAGGTTATCATCGAATCTTAATCTTAATTTTTCGGATTATATGTTAATCTTTTTCATGTATCGTAGACTGTATTGGTGGGAAGTTTGGGCTGGTTGGGTAACAAGTCAAAATGGTTAACGTTCAAGACGGGTAATAATTTCTTATAAGTAATTCAGAGAATTTAGCTATCTTTACCTGATCGAGTATAACCTGAATCTGCGCATGTTGTATATATTCAACTGATAACTTGTTATATGATGGAGCAGGCTCGATTCTTGTTGGCTAAGTTGAACCCTTCAGCAACGTACAACAATGACGGGGCGACTGGATCAGATGTTATATTCACTGATGATGTGAACCTTCAAGTATTTTTTGAGCATCTACAGAGGCTTGCAGTTCAATCGTCTTAAGACCAGTTTTTTTTTTAAAAAAAACTTAAACTTTATACAGTCCCAAATTTCATAGGTCAAAACATGAGTCTTTGTTCCCCCGTCCTGTTTTCTGAGATTCTTTTAAGATTCTATGGGATGTGAATGCCAATTTGATATCTTGAAAAAATAACGAGAATATGGGGTAATGGTTAATTTAGTTTTGAGAAGGGAGATTCGACATACAGTAAGTTATCAGACATTTCTATATTTGATGGTTTTGTAAGTTGTGTATCGAATTTCTGAGGTTATATGATGAGTTTATCTCCCGGGGGAATTTAAAAATGAAAGTGATATTTTTTTTCCTTTGGTACAGTTTTCGGGCTCTTGTTTGATACATCAAATGTACGCTGAAATGTTTGCTTTCAGTCTCACTTCTATTCGGTTATTATGGTGTCTTGTGGGATGTGTATTTCATTTCCGGATTGTAGCGTTTTCTAAAGACATTAGGAGTATATAGTGGCTGCGAGTCTTTGCCTTTCTAAAACTGTTATATGGGGTTCGGTACATAAGGTGGTTTAGTTTGTTTCCAAGAACTTTCTTATCGGGGTGACCTATTAACAAAGAGATTGCGAAAAGCAGTTGAGTTTAAAATTCATCCAGTCATAAGAGTGTGTTTATTGCTTATGAATAAACTGGTAATTTATATCAAGTTCTATAGTTACAACTCGATTACGTATAAGTTTTGCGCTCTATTTGAATTTGTAGTTCTACGACATGAAAATGGTACGTATTTGTAGTTTGTTTTGGTTATCTACAAAATTAAAAAGTTTACCTATGCTGAATAAGTGTTGAAACAATATAATTATGTACTAATCATCAGTACTCACTCTCTTCATTTTTTCAATCAAGTGATGCTTCTAAAATAAGTCAATAACAAAAAAAAAATCTATACACTGACTTAACAAATTATAGTTAATTTTTTTCTAAATTAAGACAATTTAGTTAAAATAACAAAATACTTGATTAATTTCTTTGTTTATTTTAAAAATAAAATAAAATTAGAAAGTTGTATAAATTGTTAGCATGATACTCATCTCACAATACCAACTCTCTTAAAACCATAGTATATAACCAAGTAAAACTTTGATACTACACCCGATATGGGATTTCAAACACATTGTAGGCTTGTAGCACCTCACATTCTATAGAGTTGAACAAAAACTAATACAAACAAACAAAATCAAAATCACTATTCTTTCTTCATATCTTTTTAATTTTATCACTCAATCAAATTTAATAAAATTTTATAAAATTAAATGATTAAACATTCATTACTTCCTAATTACAGTAAACTTTTCAAAAATGGAAAGTGGCTGGCCTCGCCCTCACCTCGGAATGAGAGACATAGCTAGTTTTACTAGTAAGAATGAAAGTTATACAACCTAGCTCCAGAGTTCATACATTCTGAATGCTTTCCGTGAGAGAAGCAAAGGGCAACCTCTCTCCTTCTTAAAGTATCATTTCAGCAATCATTTTCCCAGACCTTCTACTCTGAGAACAAAATAAAAAGATTTATATATAATTCCAATGCTAGAGATTGCTAATAATATAATATCACTCTCAATCGTGAAAAATCTTACCCTCACACAATGATAGAGATAGCCAACAACATAATATCACCCTCAAACTTGCTAGTTGCATTGCACAAAATACTATATAAGCATGTGAAAAATCTTACCTTCACCCGATGTGGGACTCAAAATTAGTAGTAACACCTTATATTCTAAATATAAATATATAAGGCTTATGCTAATGGTAACTGTAAATATTGTGGTCACCCTCGACAATGGCGCAGCTACATAGGGGCGGGAGGGGACGCCCGACCTCTCGAAATTTTTTTTGCGATGTAGGGGGTATATAGTTTTCGTGTAGAAAAATTTCGGTATATTCGGTTTCGACCCCCTATTTTAATTGTGATTTTTTTTTATACATTAAGCAATAAAAAATTTTAGATCCCGACCCCCCACCGAAAATTTTCTAGCTTCGCCACTGACCCTCGACCTATCAACTTTCTCTCTCCAAGACTACATCCAACGACAATTTGTTAATAAGACAACCGCAGCCACAACCAAAAACCTACCCCCCGTGGGTATTTTGACGGGTACACCCGTGGGTATCATAAATGGGTATCATGGGTTTAGCCGCAATGGGTGTACCTCACCCGTCACTCATCCGCCACCCACTGATGGGTACAGATTTTCACTTATGACCCACCAGTGAGTGAAAATTGACACGTTTACCCACCCATTTATGACGAGTACCCGCGGGTTGTGGGTTTTTTCTCGCCCATTGCCATCCCTATTCAGGAGCAACACCAGAAGCATTCGGTGTAATCTTTTCAGTGTTGACATCAGCCACAAGGCCCACAACATTACTCTCATTGTCAACCTTCTCCTCTGCAACTTCATGAGTGTTTTCTTTTGCGCATTTTTCCAACTGATGTCCATCAAGATCCTCTTTTTCAGTCAAAACCGGATCACTTTCAAAACAGCTTCTTCTGGGATGTTTTCTTTTGAGGTTTTTTCCAAGATGGGTGCATCCGATGTGGGACTCAAAATGAGTAATAACACCTTATATTCTAATGACGTATATATTTGGTGATAGAGATTGGAAGGGGCTATTTTTGTTTTTATTTTTTTAGTTAATATCTATGGTACGACGTTTATGTAAATATATGATATTTGTTTGTAAATAAAAGATTGGTTTCTTGTGAATGTTGTGTATCCTATAATTTAATGCGCAGGAGTATTGTGCACAAAATGTAGTACAGTACAATGTAGTTTAAGCAACATCAAAATATATGAATTACAACATAACCTCAAAGAATTCAATAATAATAATAATAATAATAAACCATGAATGCTTAAATTAAACACACCAATTAGTGGTAGTCTTTTTACCTTCCCGTTCATGAGTTACAAATATTTTATCAACTATATAATGTGTCAAAAATCACACACAACAAACCACAATTTCCTCCACACCACGTGCACATTGGGCTACAACTTATTATGGTGGTAAAGTAAGCATCATATCGTCTTACTTATTTAGCATATTGATTTATATTGTTTTATGTAAATTTCACGTGTGTTTTGTGTGTTTAACAATATAGGACATAAAGATGGTGCTTAGGAGGTTTGGTAGTAACATCATATTGTAATGGTTTAAGAGATCCTACACATCGTTGTCTTATCAATTAAGTGGAATTGCACCTCATCTCAAAGTTTCGGGCTGCAATTAATCATTTTCTCATAGTTTCATAACTACGATTCTTCAAGGTTAAATTTTAATGCAACCCCACATGATCAATTATACATTTACATTACATAAATCATTATTTCATTATTCTGCATGACCATTTGTCATGGATCCTTTGTCCTAAATGATTATCATGTACGCTTGATCTTTGATTATTTATTGACATGTGTATTTGATTACGATATGATCACATTTGTACTATTGTATATGTATGTTTCATCAAAGATCATTGTGTTCATCAGGTTTTGTGAATTCCTTACGAAGAAAATATGGCGCATGATTTATGTGATAATGCAATTGTCATTTAGGTGATCCATACATACAGCTTCAAAAATGATCTAAATATATTTCATTATATATTATTTAGCTACGAGTCAAGATCAACATTTTAGAAGATCAATATAAAATTTTAATTTTGCCCACATACTTGAAAAATGACATTAAACTTTTGCCCACATACTTGAAAAATGACATTAAATATATTTCATTATATATTGTTTTGCTGCCAAGGAGGTTTTCCCAATCGAGAATATCAAGAACGGACACTTTTGTTTTTGCAGCGCGTCAAGAAGCATAAAAGTAAGAGATCGAGAAGTCACGAAAATTGTATCAAGAACAAAACATGCAAAAGTCCAATGAACAACAACGACAAAGACAACAACAAGAACAACGCCACGGCCACCGGTGGAGTGAATACTTAGCATTCATATTAATAGTACGCTACAAATTAAATATGCAATATTTTACTTCATGTAATACCGATAAACGGGCTAATACTATTGATTCGTTAGCAAGTAAATTTATTGAAAATAATGTGACGAGCATTCAATTTTTAGTCAATAATTATTACTACACTTTGTTGGTGCATTTTAATATTTTTGCTCTTAATGTAGTTACGGAATTACATGTATGATATCAAAACTTAGAGTGAGTTACTAATGAATGCTCTAAATTCGATATTGTAGTTTATGGAAAAATGTTGTAATAATGCAATAATTAAAAAATAATTTATGTAACTTACTAATATTAAAAGATTACATATAAAAAGCCTCATTTAAATATAACATTTTGCAAAAAAAAAAAAAAAAAAAAAAAAAAAACCTCTTCACGTGTACTCTTATAAAGTGAAGTAACTATTTTAAATATTTGAAACCTAATTAGTACCAACCATTTAGCTATCAAAATTTAAACACACTCTGTGCATCGCACGGGTTGTACATAGTCTCGTTTATGTAAATATAGTGATCTAATCTTAAAAACATCACCTACTTAAATTTGGAATTCTCCCTTTCTGTAATAAGTCAGTAATAAATGAACCTATACACCAATTTGATATGTTAGGAGTATTTCTTTAACAAAGAGTTTAAGACAATTAAGTCAAAACCATGAAATGCTTATGAAATACGCAAGAAATGAAAAAAATTGAGAACTTATATAAGTTGTGAAATAAGTAAGTAAGAAATGATTAAAGAAATAATAATAATAAATAATAAATAATAAAAAAATAAAAATAAAAAATAAAAAATTGATAACTTATATAAGTTGAGGGCCAATTCGCAATTCAAGTGCTAATTCGCAATTCAATATGTTATTTTTGTCAATAACATTTGAGCAACGAACAGCCACCAACATAATACACATATCAAGGTATCAACTCTCTACCAACCATTCTATAAAACCAAGTAAATATTTGATACTCCGGCCGATGTGGGATTGCAATCACATTAAAGCACCTCACATTGACCAAACATATACAAACAGAATGAAATCACAAAATAAACACTATCCTTTCTTTCTTTGATATCTCATTCATTTTATAAGGTTCATTTTATAAAGTAGTTTTGGTTTTTTCCAGAACCTTTGGTGATCGGCATTATGTTCTGTGAACCAAAGCTCAACTATTCTGGCACGTCAAGCTTTGGCTTTTTGGCCTAACGACGTTTAAAAGATAAGCTCAAAATTCTTTAAAAAAAAAATCCAGAGTGTACACAAAGCATAAACCACCAAATAGATTCAACATTTACTATGCAAACACAATCCTGAGTACAAATCAAGAATTTTATCATTTATAGAGAAACAATCTTTATCCATCAACTATCGAAAATATACAAAATAAGAAAGTAGTACGGTTTAAGCAAATGAGTTATACCGGTCTAGCAAACTGTTCAATAGCATTATTGCATCCGCATCACCTTCTAGTTAACAACGTTTACCGAAGAACAGCATGCGAGATGGGACCCATGATCTAACACCCTTTACTTTCTTCTGCCCTTTCTTAACATCCTCGATAAGTTCTGGTGGTGACATCGGATCTCCTTCCTTATCATTCACAGCCTCATCTTTTCTAGCCACAGGATCTGTTTTGTTGACACTTGGTGATTTAGCTTCACCGAGCAGATTCTTTAATGGCGTTGACTTTTTCACTTCTTATTCATTATTGACTTTGGTTAAATCTTCAGAATTTGGTTCGGGTTTACAGTCTTTCGCTCCGGGTTCCACTAGACAATCTGCTGTAACCGGCTTTCGTGGGGTTGACTTTTGGTTTTTCAGTAGATTCGGCGTCAACTGAAGCAGCAGAGAGACTGCCTATTTCTGTATAATGCTTAACTGCGGTTGTCATTATCCAACCTTCATTAATATCATATTCATTTAATTCACTAGATCCGTACTTCAGTATAGTTATATTTCATGGTATGACAATAGCTCAGTGGCGGAACATGGGTTATCAGAATCCGCGATCTTACTGACTTCACTCTTTTTTCGGAAATTTCTTTGAAGCATTTTTGTGCATTATATGTAATGTTGTATATTATTTTCAATTTTTTATAGGTGTTTGCACTATTGTTGCAATCACCACAAGAAGATGGTGAAATTATTATTCGTGACGGTTTCCTGTCCCAAGATTAGTGGTGTGATCAGCATGGTTCTCAGGTCATCATTGAATCTTAATCTCATTTTTTTTTAATTTTTTTTTCACTAAAAGTTATATCGGTAACGTAGGGTGTATTGGTGTAAAATTTGGGCTGGTTGGGTAACAAGTCGAAACAATTAACTTTCAAAACGGGTAATCTTTACCTTTTTGAGATTGTTAGCCCGAAAAATATAACCTGAATTTTACGCCTGTTGGATTCAACTGACAACTTGTTATATGATGGAGCAAGCTCGATTCTTGTTGGCTAAGTTGAACCCTTCAGCAACATACAACAATGACGGGGCGACTGGATCAGATGTTATTTTCACTGATGATGTGAACCTTCAAGTATTCTTCGAGCATTTACAGAGGCTTGCAGTTCAATAATCTTAAGACCAGTTCTTTTATTAAAAAAAAAAAAAAAAAAAAAAACACACACACACCTAAACTTTATACAGTCCCAAATTTCATAGGTCAAAACATGAGTCTTTGTTCTCCCCCTCCTGTTTTCTGAGATTCTTTTAAGATTCTATGGGATGTGAATGTCAATTTGATATCTTGAAAAAATAACGGAATATGGGGTAATGGTTACTTTTAGTTTTGAGAAGGGAGATTAGACATACAGTAAGTTATCAGACATTTCTATATCTGACGGTTTTGTAAGTTTGTGTATCGAATTTCTGAGGTTATATGATGAGCTTATCTCCCGGGGGAATTTAAAAATGAAAGTGAAATTTTTTGTCTTTGGTTCAGTTTTCAGGCACTTGTTTTGATACATCAAATGTACGCTGAAATGTTTGCTTTCAGTCTCACTTCTATTCGGTTGCTATGGTGTCTTGCGGGATGTGTATTTCATTTCTGGATTGTAGCGTTTTCTAAACACATTAGGTGTATATAGTGGCTGCGAGTCTGCCTTTCTAAAACTGTTATATGGGGTTCAGTAAATAATGTGATTTAGTTTGTTTCCAAGAACTTTCTTATCCGGGTGACCTATTAACAAAGAGATTGCGAAAAGCAATTGAGTTTAAAATTCATCGAGTCGTAAGTGTGTGCTTATTACTTAGGAATAAACTGATAATTTTATATCAAGTTATTTGAGAAAGTGTAGTTCTACAACATGAAAACGGTACTTATTTGTAGTTTGTTTTGGTTATTTTACTGAATTTAAAAGTTAACGTATGTGCTTTTCTTTACACGTAACGGAAAGAGTTGAACAAATGATTAAACAAATAAAATCAAAATCAATTTCATGAAAAAACTAAGATTATATATAAGTTAGTGGCTCAATTCTCATTGGTTGTTACTTTTGTTAGTAACAACAATCATTAGTATCAAGCCACTAACATAGTACTCACCTCAATTTAGCAAGCTTCTACCAACCACAGTATATATAACCAAGTAAATATTTTATACTCCACTCGATGTGGGATTGCAAAGACAGTGTAGCACCTCACATTGTCCAAACATATAAATACAAGCAGAATGAAAAATCATCAAATAAACACTATCCTTTCTTTCTTTGATATCTCAAACATTTTATAAGGTAGTTTTGGTTTTTTCCAGAATCTTTGGTGATCGGCATTATGTTCTCTTATGAATATCCTTTTTTCACAACATTTAAACAGATGTCAAACCCTTATTTTGCACCTAAAGATCAACAGCTATGAGTGAACCAAAGCTCAACTATTCCGGCATGTCATGTCAAGCTTTGGCTTTTTGGCCTAATGGCGTTTAAAAGATAAGTTCAAAAAAAAAAAAAAAAAAAAAAAAAACTTCCAAAAAATGCAGAGTGGGCTTCGTGAAGACTCTTTTGTTCTTGCTCGTCATTACTGCTTCCATGAAGACTCTTTCGTTCTCGCTCTTCATTACTACTGGCGTGCCACGGTGGTAAGATGCATCGGTGGCATCATACGCAAACAATAAGATAAACTTGTGAATGACTTTGCAAAAATACTCAGCTCTCCTGTTTTAGTTTTTCCTGACAAATTAAAGGAACAAAAATATGAGAAAGAATGCATTACTATGATAATATTAAAGATGCCAAATCCAACCCACATACTTATCAAGATTTGTGGAATATTTCATCTCGATCCTACTCGCAAAAATAAATAGAGAAGATGGAATTGCAGACCTGGAAAGCCAGTAATACCAACGATATCAAAACGTTTGACACTAGAATGATAATTAGAAAATCCAGCTTCATCCAAATCGGAGTTCCTGCAAAAACATGTGTACTTGAGCTGAGAAGTGTTTTTCTTCAGTTTCTATTTCTTTTACAAAATACTGCGCGCATCAAAAGACTTCATAAATAATTGAGTATAATAATAAATGGATCATATAAGGTAGCTATTTTACATACTCTACGGCAGCCATAACTTGAACTTTTTCACCATCATCAAGCAAGTCATAAAATTTACGCCCTTTTGAAGAAGACCGTATGTTAATCAGTCTCCCTGGAAAGAAAGAAATAATCATCAACATCGTAACAATTAAATAGTTAAATTTATTTATTAGTTTATGTGCTCACCAGCCAAAGCTAATTGAACATCCTCTAGCCGGTCCCCAGCATTTAAGGATTTATACATGTCTATGAATTTGGGAAGGGAAAAATCTTTAATAATGTACCATACTTGTCAAAAAAATGACTTTCGCGTACTGTACAAAAAAATATCTTTTTCTCTCCCTTAAACTCAACTATTCAGTCCTTTTTGATGTACTGAACTTTCACTTTGATGTACTTTCGTGACATTTTTGCCCCTGAATTTATAATAATTTGAGGGGTAAAAATGTCAAAAGTACATCAAAAAGGCCAAAGAATGAAAGTTCAGTACACATATAAGGAAAAAAAATTGTTCGCTACACGAAAGTCATTTTTTTGGCAAGTATGGTACATTTTTAAAAAATTTTCCCATTTGGGAACGGACATTAATCTTAAGGCTTCAAATTTGTGAGGATATGGATTCATTCCTGCTGCCTTTTGAGCATCTTGTAGTTTCAGCCGATTGTCACCATAACTCTGCATTGTTATTAATTTAGACGCAACCAACAACCCAAGAACTAGAACGAAGAATATCGACACATCACCAAAAGAAAAAAAAAAAACAGCTATTATAACTTAACCCTTAACCGACTCGATCTAACTAGGACAACATAATTAAGAACCGACATAATAAAGGCATAAGGCAATTAATGGCTTGCCATGCACGCAAACTCACGTCAAACCATTCTAATCCTATTTGACTACTTCTTTTTTTTTTTTTTTCTTTTTTGTTTTTGTTTTTTTTTTTTTTTTTTTTTGAACGGCTTTTTGACTGCATATTAAGGTAACACTTTCATATAAACCCCTAGACTATAAGCTAATGTTAAAGACTAACTTCAACATGCATGAAAAGAAAAGAAGGACGTGTATGCTAATAAAAAATATATAGTTTGTTAAACAAGTTTATAAATAAGAGAAAAAGGGTTTACGAAACATATCTACCTCCTTCAGTAACTTCTTCCAAGCAATTGAAAAAAAAAGGAGAGAGAGAGAGAGCTCATAGGTCTGCTGCGAGTCTTTTCCTTTCAAAAACTGTTATACGAGCGCAGGGGCGGAGTCAGAACTTTTTTGTCGAGGGGGCAAAATATGATAACTTTTAGAAACTACACTAAAAATTGGTACGTTGGGGGGGGGGGGGGGGGGGGGGCAAACTACAAAAATACCCGAAAATTTTCGAAAATTTACACTACAATTTTTTTCGCCGGGGGTCACGTGACCCCCGGACCCCTCCTTATCTCCACTCATGTACGGGGTCAGTATATAATGTGGTTTAGCTTGTTTCCAAGAACTTTCTTATCGGGTGACCTATCAATAAAGAGATTGCGAAAATCAATTGAGTTTA
Organism: Artemisia argyi; assembly: GCA_030686995.1. NCBI lineage: Eukaryota > Viridiplantae > Streptophyta > Magnoliopsida > Asterales > Asteraceae > Artemisia > Artemisia argyi. The sequence continues at coordinate 10,859,875 of CM060695.1, read as the reverse complement.
AAATTCATCGAGTCGTAAGAATGTGTTTATTGCTTAGGAATAAACTGATAATTTTATATCAAGTTATTTGAATGTATAGTTCTACAACATGAAAATGGTACATATTTGTAGTTTGTTTTTGTTATTTTACTAAATTAAAAAGTTTACGTATGTGCTTTTCTTTACATGTAAAGGAAAGAGTCAAACAAATGTTAAACAAATAAAATAAAAATCAATATGACTATGTAATTACGAGTAATTTAATCGAAAAGACATTATCTTTTTTCATTTTTTTCTATCGAATGATGCTTCTAAATAAGTCACTAACAAACAAATGAATAAGCTGACATAACATTCTATCAAATTGTTGATGTTTCGTTTTTGTGGTATTCTTACAGAAATAGAAATTGTAATGTTTCTCGGTCTAATTGGATTCAAAACCCCTTACTTAACTCTATATTGTAATTGTTTTTTCTAGCTTCTTGCTAGTTTTATATAATCCAGCCGATAAAAAAAAGTTAAAATCAAAAAAATACTTGACTAATTTCTTGTTTATTTAACCATAAAATGTGGGAAGTTGTATAAATTGTTAGCATGGTTGAATCATAACATTATTTTCGTCAATAAAGCTAAAAAACAACCAACTACCAACAACTCATCTCACACTATCAACTCTCTTCAAGCCACAGTATATAACCAAGTAAAAATTTGATACTCCACCTTATGTGGGATTGCAAATTGCAAATACATTGTAGCACCTCACATTCTAAAGAGTTGAACAAAAATTAATACAAAGAAACAAAATCAAAATCACCAATTAATCACTATTCTTTCTTCCTATCTCATTCATTTTATCTTTAATAATTTCATCACTCAATCAGCCTTTATCGAATTTTATAAAATTAAATGAATAAAACATTCAATACTTCCTAATCATACTAACCTTACCAAAATGGAAAGTGGTTGGCCTCGCCCTCACCTTAGAATGAGAAAGACATCGCTAGCATTAGTAGTAAGAACGAAAGTTATACAACCTATCTTCGGGATTCATACATTTTGAATGCTTTTCGTGAGAGAAGCAAAGGGCAAGGCAACCGCCTCCTTCTCAAAGCCAGCGAAATTATACATTATATATTAAGAGATATAATGCAACGATACAAATAACCAACACCATAATATCACCATAAATCTTGTTAAAGGCGTTGCACAAAATACTATATAAGTGAAAAATGTTACATTCACCCAATGTGGGAGTCAAAATTAGTAGTATAACACCTTATATTCTAAAGATATAATGGTATATATTTGGTGATTTAGATTGGAAGGGGCTATATATTTTTATTTTATTTTTTTAGTTAATATCTATGATGAAATATTTAGTAGTATAACACCTTATATTCTACATATATAAGGCTGGACACACTAAGGGAATTGACCATCATTTTACCTGTCACGTCAGTTTTCTCTCTTTGACGACATACAGGAAATTGGTTGCCACAGCAAGGGCGACCTTTATTTTATTTATTTTTTCTACTAAAAACTTTTAATTTCATTATATATATATATATATATATATATATATATATATATATATATATATATATATATATATATATATATATATTCCTTCTTTTATAAAATACTTTACAAATAATATCTAAAAAAATTACAAATCTTAAATTACAAATAATAATAATAATAATAATAATAATAATAATAATAATAATAATAATAATAAAACTTCATCTTCAACCTGAAAATACACACTAAACTCACCCCCACACATTCAAAAAAAGAAATTCTTTGCCCAGCCCAACGTTAAAAAATTGACAAAACAAAGGGACGACTGTCGAACATGCCTGCGACCGAAACAAAAAAAGAAAGGGCGATCGATCGACACTAACAGAAAGGGCGATCGATCGCCTAATCGATCGATCAATCAATCGTGTGTCTTACTTCGTCCAACCTAATGGTATATATTTGGTGATTGAGAATGGAAGAAGCTATATTTGTTTTTAGTTTTTTAGTATCTAATATCTATGGTACGACATCTATGTAAATATATGATAAACACACACTAAACACACCCACACACATTCATTTTTTTTTTCTTTGCCCAGCCCAACGTTAACAAATTGACAAAACAAATGGACGATTGTCGATCGTGCCAGCGACCGAAACAAAAAAAGAAAGGCCGATCAATCGTTTAGTCGATTGAGTGTCTTACTGCGTCCAGCTTAATAGTATATATTTGGTGATTGAGATAGGAAGGGGTTATATTCGTTTTTATTTTTTTAGTATCTAAGTACGACATCTATGTAAATATAAGATGAAAAAATTGAGAACTTATACAAGTTGATTGCGTAGTTCAAATTCACACTTAGTTTTGTCAATAACAATGAGTAAGAACTAGCCACCAACAGATTACTCATCTTAAGTTACCACCTTTCTACCGACTACAGTATATAACAAAGTAAATATTTGATACTCCACCGATGTGGGATTGCAAACATACTGTAGCACCTCACATTTACCAAATATATAATACAATCTGAATGAAAATCACCAAATAAACATTGTTCTTTCTTTCTTTGATATCTCATTCATTTTATCTTTAATCATTTCATCACTCACTCAAACTTTATCATTTTTTACAAAATTAAATGACTAATAAACCCATTCAATACTTTACTAGAAGGGTACCCACGCAATACGATGGCGGGTAACCGGTGACTTAGTGCAACTTGTGAACTGTGTGAACTGCATCGACACAGGATGAGTACACGAGGCAAATGTTTTGCTAGTGTCCCACGGATGGCGCCACTTGTTGACGCATAATCTGGCGCGGGCTAGATCCAACGACTCTCCCTAGGCCGTTCTTCGTTTTCTCAAGCCCTGAGTAGACCTGTCAATAAAGAGAACCCGTTAGGAGTGGACCCGAGGCCGTAGCCCCGGGATCCACCTCCGACGGTCAAGTTAGTATCGATGCGATATAGCATACAATAATTAGGTTTAGAGTAACCTGCTGTGTTCTGTCAAAAACCCAGCCCTATATTTATAGGGCATGAATTAGGGTTTAGGCGTAGAGTGGGCCGCTGTCTGCCAGGCTGGGCCCATTCCAGATTATACGTCCACACTCATATTAAAAGATTACATATGAAAAGCCTCATTTAAATATAACATTTTGCAAAAAAACCTCTTCACGTGTACTCTTTTAAAGTAAAGTAACTATTTTAAATATTTGAAACCTAATTAATACCAACCATTTAGATATCAAAATTTAAACACAATATGTGCATCACACGGGTTGTACATAGCCTCGTTTATGTAAATATAGTGATCTAATCTTAAAAACATCACCTACTTAAATATGGAATTCTCCCTTTTTATAATAAGTCAGTAATAAATGAACCTATACACCAATTTGACATGTTAGGAGCATTTCTTTAACAAAGAGTTTAAGACAATTAAGTCAAAACCATGAAATGCTTCTGAAATACGTAAGAAATGAAAAACAAAATGAGAACGTATATAAGTTCTGTAATAAGTAAGAAATGATAATAAATAAATAAATAAAAACATTGATAACTTATATAAGTTGAGGACTGATTCGCTATTCAATATGTTATTTTTGTCAATAACATTTGAGCAACAAAAAGCCACCAACATAATACACATATCAAGGTACCAACTCTCTACCAACCATATTATAAAACCAAGTAAATATTTGATACTCTGGCCGATGTGGGATTGCAATCACATTAAAGCACCTCGCATTGACCAAACATATACAAACAGAATGAAATCACAAAATAAACACTATCCTTTCTTTCTTTGATATCGCATTCATTTTATAAGGTTCATTTTTCCAACTGAGGTCCATCAAGATTCTCTTTTTCAGTCAAAACCGAGTCACTTTTCAAAACAGCTTCTTCTGGGATGTTTTCTTTTGAGGTTTTTTTCCAAGATGGGTGCATCCGATGTGGGACTCAAAATGAGTAATAACACCTTATATTCTAATGACGTATATATTTGGTGATAGAGATTGGAAGGGGCTATTTTTGTTTTTATTTTTTTAGTTAATATCTATGGTACGACGTTTATGTAAATATATGATATTTGTTTGTAAATAAAAGATTGGTTTCTTGTGAATGTTGTGTATCCTTTAATTTAATGCGCAGGAGTATTGTGCACAAAATGTAGTACGGTACAATGTAGTTTAAGCAACATCAAAATATATGAATTACAACATAACTTCAAAGAATTCAATAATAATAATAATAATAATAATAATAATAATAATAATAATAAACCATGAATGCTTAAATTAAACACACCAATTAGTGGTAGTCTTTTTACCTTCCCGTCCATGAGTTACAAATATTTTATCAACTATATAATGTGTCAAAAATCACACACAACAAACCACAACTTCCTCCACACCACGTGCACATTGGGCTACAACTTATTATTGTGGTAAAGTAAGCATCATATCGTCTTACTTGTTTAGCATATTGATTTATATTGTTTTATGTAAATTTCACGTGTGTTTTGTGTGTTTAATAATATAGGACATAAAGATTGTGCTTAGGAGGTTTGGTAGTAACATCATATTGTAATGGTTTAAGAGATCCTACACATCGTTGTCTTATCAATTAAGTGGAATTGCACCTCATCTCAAAGTTTCGGGCTGCAATTAATCATTTTCTCATACTTTCATAACTACGATTCTTCAAGGTTAAATTTTAATGCAACCCCACATGATCAATTATACATTTACATTACATAAATCATTATTTCATTATTCTGCATGACCATTTGTCATGGATCCTTTGTCCTAAATGATTATCATGTACGCTTGATCTTTGATTATTTATTGACATGTGTATTTGATTACGATATGATCACATTTGTACTATTGTATATGTATGTTTCATCAAAGATCATTGTGTTCATCAGGTTTTGTGAATTCCTTACGAAGAAAATATGGCGCATGATTTATGTGATAATGCAATTGTCATTTAGGTGATCCATACATACAGCTTCAAAAATGATCTAAATATATTTCATTATATATTATTTAGCTACGAGTCAAGATCAACATTTTAGAAGATCAATATAAAATTTTAATTTTGCCCACATACTTGAAAAATGACATTAAACTTTTGCCCACATACTTGAAAAATGACATTAAATATATTTCATTATATATTGTTTTGCTGCCAAGGAGGTTTTCCCAATCGAGAATATCAAGAACGGACACTTTTGTTTTTGCAGCGCGTCAAGAAGCATAAAAGTAAGAGATCGAGAAGTCACGAAAATTGTATCAAGAACAAAATATGCAAAAGTCCAATGAACAACAACGACAAAGACAACAACAAGAACAACGCCACGGCCACCGGTGGAGTGAATACTTAGCATTCATATTAATAGTACGCTACGAATTAAATATGCAATACTTTACTTCATGTAATACCGATAAACGGACTAATACTATTGATTCGTTAGCAAGTAAGTTTATTGAAAATAATGTGACGAGCATTCAATTTTTAGTCAATAATTATTACTACACTTTGTTGGTGCATTTTAATATTTTTGCTCTTAATGTAGTTACGGAATTACATGTATGATATCAAAACTTATAGTGAGTTACTAATGAATGCTCTAAATTCGATATTGTAGTTTATGGAAAAATATTGTAATAATGCAATAATTAAAAAATATTTTATGTAACTTACTAATATTAAAAGATTACATATAAAAAGCCTCATTTAAATATAACATTTTGCAAAAAACAAAAAAACCTCTTCACGTGTACTCATATAAAGTGAAGTAACTATTTTAAATATTTGAAACCTAATTAGTACCAACCATTTAGCTATCAAAATTTAAACACACTCTGTGCATCGCACGGGTTGTACATAGCCTCGTTTATGTAAATATAGTGATCTAATCTTAAAAACATCACCTACTTAAATTTGGAATTCTCCCTTTCTGTAATAAGTCAGTAATAAATGAACCTATACACCAATTTGACATGTTAGGAGTATTTCTTTAACAAAGAGTTTAAGACAATTAAGTCAAAACCATGAAATGCTTATGAAATACGCAAGAAATGAAAAAAATTGAGAACTTATATAAGTTGTGAAATAAGTAAGTAAGAAATGATTAAAGAAATAATAATAATAAATAATAAATAATAAAAAAATAAAAAGAAAAAATAAAAAATTGATAACTTATATAAGTTGAGGGCAAATTCGCAATTCAAGTGCTAATTCGCAATTCAATATGTTATTTTTGTCAATAACATTTGAGCAAGAGCAACGAACAGCCACCAACATGATACACATATCAAGGTATCAACTCTCTACCAACCATTCTATAAAACCAAGTAAATATTTGATACTCCGGCCAATGTGGGATTGCAATCACATTAAAGCACCTCACATTGACCAAACATATACAAACAGAATGAAATCACAAAATAAACACTATCCTTTCTTTCTTTGATATCTCATTCATTTTATAAGGTTCATTTAATAAAGTAGTTTTGGTTTTTTCCAGAACCTTTGGTGATCGGCATTATGTTCTGTGAACCAAAGCTCAACTATTCCGGCATGTCAAGCTTTGGCTTTTTGGCCTAACGACGTTTAAAAGATAAGCTCAAAATTCTTTAAAAAAAAATCCAGAGTGTACACAAAGCATAAACCACCAAATAGATTCAACATTTACTATGCAAACACAATCCTGAGTACAAATCAAGAATTTTATCATTTATAGAGAAACAAACTTTATCCATCAACTATCGAAAATATACAAAATAAGAAAGTAGTACGGTTTAAGCAAATGAGTTATACCGGTCTAGCAAACTGTTCAATAGCATTATTGCATCCGCATCACCTTCTAGTTAACAACATTTACCGAAGAACAGCATGCAGATGGGACCCATGATCTAACACCCTTTACTTTCTTCTGCCCTTTCTTAACATCCTCGATAAGTTCTGGTGGTGACATCAGATCTCCTTCCTTATCATTCACAGCCTCATCTTTTCTAGCCACAGGATCTGTTTTGTTGACACTTGGTGATTTAGCTTCACCGAGCAGATTCTTTAATGGCGTTGACTTTTTCACTTCTTATTCATTATTGACTTTGGTTAAATCTTCAGAATTTGGTCCGGGTTTACAGTCTTTCGCTCCGGGGTCCACTAGACAATCTGCTGTAACCGGCTTTCGTGGGGTTGACTTTTGGTTTTTCAGTAGATTCGGCCTCAACTGAAGCAGCAGAGAGACTGCCTATTTCTGTATAATGCTTAACTGCGGCTGTCATGATCCAACCTTCATTAATATCATATTCATTTAATTCACTAGATCCGTACTTCAGTATAGTTATATTTCATGGTATGACAATAGCTCAGTGGCGGAACATGGGTTATCAGAATCTGCGATCTTACTGGCTTCACTCTTTTTTCGGAAATTTCTTTGAAGCATTTTTGTGCATTATGTGTAATGTTGTATATTATTTTCCATTTTTTTTATAGGTGTTTGCACTATTGTTGCAATCACCACAAGATGATGGTGAAATTATTATTCGTGACGGTTTCCTGTCCCAAGATTAGTGGTGTGATCAGCATGGTTCTCAGGTCATCATTGAATCTTAATCTCTTTTTTTTTTTTTAATTTTTTTTTCATTAAAAGTTATATCGGTAACGTAGGGTGTATTGGTGTAAAATTTGGGCTGGTTGGGTAACAAGTCGAAACAATTAACTTTCAAAACGGGTAATCTTTACCTTTTTGAGATTGTTAGCCCGAAAAATATAACCTGAATTTTACGCCTGTTGGATTCAACTGACAACTTGTTATATGATGGAGCAAGCTCGATTCTTGTTGGCTAAGTTGAACCCTTCAGCAACATACAACAATGACGGGGCGACTGGATTAGATGTTATTTTCACTGATGATGTGAACCTTCAAGTATTCTTCGAGCATCTACAGAGGCTTGCAGTTCAATCATCTTAAGACCAGTTTTTTTATTAAAAAAAAAAAAAAAAAAAAAAAAAAAAAAAAAACACACACGCCTAAACTTTATACAGTCCCAAATTTCATAGGTCAAAACATGAGTCTTTGTTCTCCCTCTCTTGTTTTCTGAGATTCTTTTAAGATTCTATGGGATGTGAATGTCAATTTGATATCTTGAAAAAATAACGGAATATGGGGTAATGGTTACTTTTAGTTTTGAGAAGGGAGATTAGACATACAGTAAGTTATCAGACATTTCTATATCTGACGGTTTTGTAAGTTTGTGTATCGAATTTCTGAGGTTATATGATGAGCTTATCTCCCGGGGGAATTTAAAAATGAAAGTGAAATTTTTTGTCTTTGGTTCAGTTTTCAGGCACTTGTTTTGATACATCAAATGTACGCTGAAATGTTTGCTTTCAGTCTCACTTCTATTCGGTTGCTATGGTGTCTTGTGGGATGTGTATTTCATTTCTGGATTGTAGCGTTTTCTAAACACATTAGGTGTATATAGTGTATATAGTGGCTGCGAGTCTGCCTTTCTAAAACTGTTATATGGGGTTCAGTAAATAATGTGATTTAGTTTGTTTCCAAGAACTTTCTTATCCGGGTGACCTATTAACAAAGAGATTGCGAAAAGCAATTGAGTTTAAAATTCATCGAGTCGTAAGTGTGTGCTTATTACTTAGGAATAAACTGATAATTTTATATCAAGTTATTTGAGAAAGTGTAGTTCTACAACATGAAAACGGTACTTATTTGTAGTTTGTTTTGGTTATTTTACTGAATTTAAAAGTTTACATATGTGCTTTTCTTTACACGTAACGGAAAGAGTTGAACAAATGATTAAACAAATAAAATCAAAATCAATTTTTTAAGCTTAAATAATCACCCCGTAAGAAATGCTAAAAAAAAATTAAGAGTATTTTCTTGAAAAAACTAAGATTATATGTAAGTTAGTAGCTCAATTCTTGTCAGTAACAACAATGAGTAGTATCAAGCTACTAACATAGTACTCACCTCAATTTAGTAAACTATTACCAACCAGAGTATATGTAACCAAGTAAATATTTTATACTCCACTCGATGTGGGATTGCAAACACAGTGTATCACCTCACATTGACCAAACATATAAATACAAACAGAATGAAAATCATCAAATAAACACTATCCTTTCTTTCTTTGATATCTCATTCATTTTAAAATGTAGTTTTGGTTTTTTCCAGAATCTTTGTTTATCGACATTATGTTCTGTTTCAGTTTAGTATTTTAGCAACTTCGTGATATAAATACATCACCCCGCCCTGGCGGGATTGAGTATGTTGTTGTTACTTGTTGTTGTTGTTAATATAAATACATCATTTTTTTGTGGATCAAGAGTTTAATAATTACATTTCTAAAACGACAGAATCCATATTTGGTTTCTAGTTTGGGACTATACCGGTTTTATACTAGGTAGCTAAAGATGTCAGTTTGCATGCGGCATTAATATCATAAGCGTTTTAGTTGGTACGGTTTTGTATACGTTACTTCAGTTTCACTCTTATGAACACCCAATTTCGCAACATTATGTCAAACCCTTATTTTGCACCTAAAGATCAACAGGTAACTGTGAACCAAAGCTCAAGTATTCAGGCAGGCATGTCTAGCTTCAGCGTTTTGGCCTAACGGTGTTTTAAAGAAAAGCTCAGATCGATTTCTTTTAAAAAAATCCAGTGTAAACAAAGCACAAAATACCTCATAGAATCAACATTTACTATGCAAACACAATCCAGAGTACAAATCAAGAATTTTATACGGAGTATCACTTATAGAGAAACAATCTTTATCCATCTACTATAGAAAATATACAAAATAAGAAAGTAGCATGGTTTAATCAAATGAGTTATACCGGTCTAGCAAACTGTTCAATAGCATTATTGCATCCGCATCACCTTCTAGTTAACAACATTTACCGAAGAACAGCATGCAAATGGGACCCATGATCTAACTCTTTCTTCACCAGATGCTATAACTCTTTCTTCACCAGAATCCGTCCCTCCATGGGCCTTGGGTGTAATAGTAGCCAATATATAAGAGACTCGGGCATCCCGACTCGATTTGCAGTTTTTTTGGGTTCGCCGCACATGTAATCGTGTTGCACATCATGTGGCGGGTATTGCTTTAAATTCTATTGAAATTTTTTCCTGGGATGTAAACTTTCTTGCTGAACTTACCTCTTATGATGAGGAGTGTTTTGGTTTAAAATTTTATCTTAGTTCAAAAAAATAAACAAAAAAAGATAGGAAGGGGCTATATTTGTTTTTATTCTTCAGTTAATACTATGGTACAACATCTATGTGCTTGTTAAAGTTATTTATGTCGATAACTTTGTGTAACAAATAGCCAACAACATAATACTCATCTTAATTTACAAACTCTCAACCAACTACACTATATAACCAAGTAAATATTTGATACTCCACCTGATGTGGGATTGCAAACACACTGTAGCACCTCACATTGTCTCCAAACATATAAATACAAGCAGAATGAAAAAACATCAAATAAACACTATCCTTTCTTTCTTTGATATCTCATACACTTTATAAGGTAGTTTTGGTTTTTTCCAGAATCTTTGGTGATTGGCATTATGTTCTGTTTTAGTTTAGTAGTATTTTAGCAACTTCATAATATAAATTCATCAAATTCTTGTGGACAAGAGTTTGATAATTACATTTCTAAAACGACAGAACCCATATTTGCTTTCTGGTTTTGGGACTATACCGGTTTTATACCAGGCAGCTAAAGATGTCTGTTTGCTTACGGTATTATTATCATAAGCGTTTTAGTTGGTATAGTTTTGAATACATTAGTTCAGTTTCTTATGAATATCCTTTTTTCGCAACATTTAAACAGATGTCAAACCCTTATTTTGCACCTAAAGATCAACAGCTATCAGTGAACCAAAGCTCAACTATTCCGGCATGTCATGTCTAGCTTTGGCTTTTTGGCCTAACGGCGTTTAAAAGATAAGTTCAAAAAAAAAAAAAAAAAAAAAAAAAAAAAAAAAAAAAACTTCCAAAAAATCCAGAGTGGGCTTCGTGAAGACTCTTTTGTTCTTGCTCGTCATTACTGCTTCCATGAAGACTCTTTCGTTCTTGCTCGTCATTACTGCTGGCGAGCGGTGGTAAGATGCATCGGTGGCATCATACGCAAACAATAAGATAAACTTGTGAATGACTTCGCAAAAATACTCAGCTCTCCTGTTTTAGTTTTTCCTGACAAATTAAAGGAACAAAAATATGAGAAAGAATGCAGTACTAAGATAATATTAAAGATGCCAAATCCAACCCACATACTTATCAAGATTTGTGGAATATTTCATCTCGATCCTACTCGCAAAAATAAAAAGAGAAGATGGAATTGCAGACCTGGAAAGCCAGTAATACCAACGATATCAAAAAGTTTGACACTAGAATGATAATTAGAAAATCCAGCTTCATCCAAATCGGAGTTCCTGAAAAAACATGTGTACTTGAGCTGAGAAGTGTTTTTCTTCAGTTTCTATTACTTTTACAAAATACTGCGCGCGCATCAAAAGACTTCATAAATAATTGAGTATAATAATAAATGGATCATATAAGGTAGCTATTTTACGTACTCTACGGCAGCCATAACTTGAACTTTTTCACCATCATCAAGCAAGTCATAAAATTTACGCCCTTTTGAAGAAGACCGTATGTTAATCAGTCTCCCTGGAAAGAAAGAAATAATCATCAACATCGTAACAATTAAATAGTTAAATTTATTTATTAGTTTATGTGCTCACCAGCCAAAGATACTTGAACATCCTCTAGCCGGTCCCCAGCATTTAAGGATTTATACATGTCTATGAATTTGGGAACGGACATTAATCTTAAGGCTTCAAATTTGTTAGGATATGGATTCATTGTTGGAATTATTATATCATGACATTCATATAAATAAACCAAGTACATCAAAGTGAGCATATAGCGGAAGCAATTATAACAAGACCATAATATGTAATTAATTAATCAAAACATAAATAATAAACGTACCTTGATGATTCTAGCCCGAACAAGAATCAATGCAATCTTCCGGAACCAAGAACCCTAATTAGGGTTTATAAGGATTATAAGAATTACCCCTTACCTTTTTGTAATTCAATCCAAGAAACAATCAATAGTGTGATTGTATCACGTTTTTGTACACACGTACTATAACGTATTAAAGTTATGCTAGTAATTAAATCACAAAACTTAAACCAAGACAATATTTGTTTAACAAAAATCGATTATCCCTTGGAGAGGGCATAAGTCGATCGACCAAAGAAAAAGAACAAGAGAGAAAAGATTTTAGGTTTTTGTGTGTGTGCACAAGAGTACCAAAAACCTAAACCTTTGATGTGTATATATACTAGAAGAAACTTAGAGCTCAAGTTTTGTGTGGGTTGGGTAAACCCATTGCAAACCGATCGGCCCTCAAGGAATGAGGGGATCCGGAACCTTCTTGACATCTAATTTCATTCTAGTCCTTGTTCTTTTAATTTAACGTCCATTAGTCATATATCTTAAATACTAATAAACGTTTATATGTTTTGTGATAATTAATAAATGAATACAACATTTATATTCAAGTATTAATCTTTAATACTCATACGTAAAGTGTGCAATCCCGTGATCTCGAGTTCGATCCTAACATACGACTATTAAAATAATGTCCATATTCTAACATTCATTCCTGCTGCCTTTTGAGCATCCAGTAGTTTCAGCCGATTGTCACGATAGTTCTGCATTGTTGGCCTTTAGACGCAACCAACCAACCCAAGAATTAGAACGAAGAATATCGACAAAAAGATAGAAACTTGCACAAGATAATAACTTAACTCTTAACCGACTCTAACTAGCTACGACAGCATAATTAAGAACCGTCCTAAAGACATAAGGCGATGGCTTGCCATGCACGCAAACTCACGTCTAATCATTCTAATCCTATTTGACTACATATTAAGCTAATACTTTTAAAGACATGCATGAAAAGAAAAGAAGGACATGCATGTATAATAATCAAAAGGGTAAAAGTAAAAAATGATTAATGTAATTTTCAATTTGTGTCAATATGACTAACATACTTTCCAAATGTCCACTATGACTATTCTACTTTCAAGTTTTAACTAATATGACTAACCATTTGACATGGTAATTAACCGTTAGTCACCAATAAGTAAAACAATTGCACCGTTGGTCCCTAACACATAACCTCTGTTAGAACCAAATACATAAACAATTGCAGCGTTGGTCCTCAATACATAACCCCAGTTAGTCCCAAATACATAACCACCGCCACCTACCACCACCACCCCCCACTACCACCACCACTATCAATCACCACCACCACTCACCACCGCCACCTACCACCACCACCACCCACTACCACCACCACTATCAATCACCACCACCACTCACCACCGCCACCCACTAGCACTTACCACCGCCATCACTGACCACCACCACCACATACTACCACTACCCAATACCACCGCCACCACCATCTACCACCACCACCTACCGCCACTACTTACCACCACCACCTACCGCCACCACTTACCACCACCACCCATCACCACATACTACCACCACCTACCACCCTCACTTACCACCACCACCGCCACCTACCACCACCACCACTCACCACCAAGGGTGCAATTGTTTAATGTATTATGGTGGTGGTCGGTGGTGTTGGTGGTAAATGATGGTGGTGGGTGGTGGGGGTGAGTGATGGTAGGTGGTGGTGGTGGCAGTAAGTGGTGGTGATTGGTGACGGTGGTGGGTGGTGCTTGTGGTGAGTGGTAGTGGTGGTAGGTGGTGGTGGTGGTAGAAAGTATGTTAGTCATATTGGTTAAAACTTGAAACTAGAATAGTCATAGTGGTTAGTCATATCAGTTAAAACTTGAAACTAGAATAGTTATAGTGGACATTTACAAAGTATGTTAGTCATATTAGCACAAACTGAAAAGTACATTAGTCATTTTTGACTTTTACCCTAATCAAAAATTGTTTGTTAAACAAGTTTATAAATAAGACAAAAAGGGTTTACAAAAAGGGTTTACGAAAGTTGAAATTTTAGTCGCCAGGAGTCCAAACCTTGGGATTTTGAGGCCAATGAGGTCCCTTATCCCTTTTTATTTAGGACCAAACTTCATTTTATGTTTTGCAATAGGGCATAATAGACATTTCTACTTTCGTTAATTATTTTGGTGGTACTACCATCAGTACCACCACCAACACCACCATCATCTCAGTCACCTCCACCGCAATCATCATCTTAAAAACCAGATTCCGACCACCACTTCTCTCTGGCCACCAATATAAATTACTAGGCATTAAACCAAATTTTTACAAAGCCGTATGAATAAACCTATTATAAATAGACTGCAGCTATAATATTAAATGAAAATTTTCTTGCGAAAATTTATATTGGTGAACTTAAATATTGCTACCTTGTCAAGACTCAAGAGCTTTGCTCATGCTACAGCAAGAATGGTGAAATAGTCCGTTCGCTGCATATGTCATGTGACTAGCATATGGTAAACCAAGAACTACAAATTAAAGTTCCTAAATGGAAAAGCTTTATGATCTAATCTGGTGTGTAACATTGGATGGTTTTTATTTGTATAATGAACCAATATGGATTTTTGTTATCATACGTTATAGTGGATCCCTTTTGCATTGCAGGTGTATATATGACTTTTCATGGTTGGTTTCACTTAACTTTTTGTTCCAAATAATTCTATATAAGTTTTTCACGTTATCTGGAAATCAAGTTAAAAAATTTCCCCTGTGTATATGTTGTTGCTACGATGTCAACATTGACTTGTCGTAACATGTAAACAAATAATCAAATATTTTTGTGAATGTTTGTTATGTGTGTTCATTTTTGTATTGATTACTTTAGAGTTGACTGGTAATGAAACATTCATCAATCGCCATCCGTTTGAATTTTGATCGTCGTTTTAAAAGCTAATCAAGGGAGAGGAAACAGCATGTAAAATATCGACACTGCCAAACTAACCGATTGACAGTATTTTGTTTGACTGGAATACGATGGTTTAAGTGAAACATCTCATTCTAGAAACTAACTTAATTTGTTCATATAACATGTTTTTATCAAGTCCCCACATATCAAAATGGATGCAGTGATGCTTTTTAAATTAAAAGTATACAATGAAATCTTTAGTGTTATGTCACCTCAAAAAGATGTACAGCTATAAGAATTATACACATTTTAATATCAAAATTTCCCAATATAAAGGTAGAAATCATGAGAACATAATGATTGGAAGGGACTATATATTTTTTATTTTTAGTTAAAATTTATAATACGACATCTATGTAAATAGATGATGAATTCCCCCTTTCTACTAGGAAATGTTTAAAAAAATAAGAACTTATATAAGTTGTTCGCTAGTTTATGCCTATCATGATTTTTGTCAACAACAATGAGCAAGAACTAGCCACCAACATAATACTCATCCCAATTTACCAACTCTCTACCAACCACAGTATACAAGCAAGTAAATATTTGATAGTCAACCAATGTGGGATTGCAAACACACTGTTGCACCTCACATTCACCAAATATATAAATACAAACAAAATGAAAATCACCAAATAAACACTATCCTTTCTTTCTTTGATATCTCATTCATTTTATCTTTAATCATTTCATCACTTACTTAAATTTTGTAATTTTTTAAAAAATTAAATGACTAATAAACACATTCAATACTTTATAATTCTAACTTATATGTCAGAACCAGTATTTGGTTTCGGTTTGGTGTATACCGGTTTTATGCTAGGTAGCTAAAGATGTATGTTTGCTTGCGGTATTATCATCATAAGTGTTTTAGTCGATACGGTTTTGTATAGGTTATTTCAGTCTCAATCTTATGAACATCCTTTTTCTCAACATTTAAACAGATGTCAAACCCTTATTTTGCACCTAATGATCAACAGCTAAGTGTCAACCAAAGCTCAACTATTCAGGCATGTCTAGCTTCGGCTTTTTGGCCTAACGGCGTTTAAAAGATAAGTTCAAAATTCTTTAAAAATAATAATAATAATAATAATAATAATAATAATAATAATAATAATAATAATAATAATAAATCCAGAGTGTAAACAACGCACAAAACAACTATTATCGCTTATAAAAACAACCCCTCTTATAAAAACTATTTTGTTTACCTTTTCTAGATTTTTATTATTATTTCATTTTTCTTATGATTATTACTTTCGCTTTTATTAGAGCAATCAAGTTTTCGTCTTAACCCGGCCGGTTTGTATAATGATATGTAGTGAAAGGAATAAAAAGGGTAATTTCAACTTCTTCAAAATTAAGGGATTAAGACATCAAAGAGACTTGTTATCGAACATAAATATAAGGTAAATATTAATCTTAATTCAAATGCATAACTCCAAACACAAATACAGTTAGGACTAATTAAAGCTAATCAAACTTCAAATATTCATTAATATACATTTGTAGTAATCAATTAATATGGCTCCATGAGGACTCTTTCGTTCTCACTCGTCATTACTGCTGGCGTGCCACGGTGGTAAGATGCATCGGTGGCATCATACGCAAACAATAAGATAAACTTGTGAATGACTTCGCAAAAATACTCAGCTCTCCTGTTTTAGTTTTTCCTGACAAATTAAGGGAACAAAAATATGAGAAAGAATGCAGTACTAAGATAATATTAAAGATGCCAAATCCAACCCACATACTTATCAAGATTTGTGGAATATTTCATCTCGATCCTACTCGCAAAAATAAAAAGAGAAGATGGAATTGCAGACCTGGAAAGCCAGTAATACCAACGATATCAAAAAGTTTGACACTAGAATGATAATTAGAAAATCCAGCTTCATCCAAATCGGAGTTCCTGCAAAAACATGTATGCTTGAGCTGAGAAGTGTTTTTCTTCAGTTTCTATTACTTTTACAAAATACTGCGCGCACATCAAAAGACTTCATAAATAATTGAGTATAATAATAAATGGATCATATAAGGTAGCTATTTTACGTACTCCACGGCAGCCATAACTTGAACTTTTTCACCATCATTAAGCAAGTCATAAAATTTACGCCGTTTTGAAGAAGACCGTACGTTAATCAGTCTCCCTGGAAAGAAAGAAATAATCAACATCATAATAATTAAATAGTTAAATTTGTTTATTCGTTTATGTGCGCACCAGCCAAAGATACTTGAACATCCTCTAGCCGGTCCCCAGCATTTAAGGATTTATACATGTCTATGAATTTGGGAACGGACATTAATCTTAAGGCTTCAAATTTGTGAGGATATGGATTCATTCCTGCTGCCTTTTGAGCATCGAGTAGTTTCAGCCGATTGTCACGATAGTTCTGCATTGTTGGTCTTTAGACGCAACCAACAACCCAAGAACTAGAACGAAGAATGTCGACACACCAAAAAAACAGCAATTATAACTTGGCACAAAGATAGAAACTTGCACAAGATAATAACCTAACCCTAACCGACTCTAACTAGAACAAAATAATTAAGAACCGACCTAAAGGCATACGGCAATTAATGGCTTGCCATGCACGCAAACTCACGTCAAACCATTCTAATCCTATTTGACTGCATTTTTTTTTTTTTTTTGAACGGCTTTTTTACTACAGTACATATTAAGGTAACACTTTCATATAAACCCCTAGACTATAAGCTAATGTTAAAGACTAACTTCAACATGCATGAAAAGAAAAGAAGGACGTGTATGCTAATAAAAAATATATCTACCTCCTTAAGTAACTTCCTCCAAGCACTTGACCAAAAAAAAAAAAAAAAAAAAAACTCATAGGTGTATATAATACTTGCGAGTCTTTGACTTTCTAAAACTGTTATACGAGGTTCAGTAAATAATGTGGTTTAGTTTGTTTCCAAGAACTTTCTTATCGGGTGACCTAACAACAAAGAGATTGCGAAAAGCAATTGAGTTTAAAATTCATCGAGTCGTAAGAGTGTGATTATTGCTTAATTAGGAATAAACCGGTAATTTTATATCAAGTTTTTTTGAATGTGTAGTTCTACAACATGAAAATAGTACGTATTTGTAGTTTGTTTTGGTTATCTACTAAATTAAAAAGTTTACGTATGTGCTTTTCTGTATATGTAAAGGAGAGAGTATGTTTGTTTGTGTTGTAAGTTGAATAAGCGTTGAAACAATACGACTGTAATTATCAGTAATGTAATCGAAAAGACACCACCTTTTTCATTTTTTATGTTGAGAGTGATGCTTCTAAATAAGTCACTAATCATACTAAGCATACTAACCTTACAAAAATGAAAAGTGGTTGGCCTAGCCCTCACCTTTTGCGAGGGTGCAATTCCACGCATCATGTTTTTGGCGCCGCAGCCCGGGGAATAGTAATGAGAGAGACATAGCTAGCTTTAGTAGTAAGAACAAAAGTTATACAATGTAGCTCCGGAGTTCATACATTTTGAATGCTTTCCGTGAGAGAAGCAAATGGCAACCTCTCTCTCATTCTTAAAGCTTCATTTCAGCGGTTATTTTCCCATACCTTTTACTCTAAGAACAAAATAAAAATATTTAAAATGCATATAAATTGATGACATATTGAATCGGTGAAATTATATATTTTAAAGAAAAACACACCGTTGGTCCTTAAACATGCCAAAAAAAGGTAAAAGACAAAAATGATAAACAAGCTTTCTCATATGTACCAATATGATAAACATGGTCATTTATGTACTGATATGCAAAACCAAAGCTGAAATTATGTACAATAATGGGTAATTCTTTATATCTTCATCTCTTACATTTGCATCACTAGTCCTTTATACTAATGGTCGTTTGCAGCATTAGGCCTTTATGCTAACGATCGTTGCAACAATTGTCTCGTTAGTCCTTTATACCAAATATCGTTGGCAACATTAGTTCGGAAAAATCTAAAATAAAAAATTTCTAAAAAAAACCAAAAATAAGTTCGAAAAAAATTCTAAAAAAAGTTTTTTTTTTTTTTCAAAAAAACTTTTTTTCCGAAAAAAATAATTCGAATTTTTGTTTTAGAAAAAATTGTCTTTTTTAGAATTTTTTTTCTAAAAAAGAATTTTGAATTATTTTTTTCGGAAAAAAAGTTTTAGACAAAAAAAAATTTAGAAAAAAATTTAGAATTTTTTTTCTAAAAAAATGTTTTGATTTTTTTTTCGGAAAAAAAGTTTTTCGACAAATAAAGTTATATTATAATTTTTTTTTGAATTGTTTTTTAGAAAAAAAATTGTGTTTCTTAGAAATTTTTTTTCTAAAAAGGAATTTCGATTTTTTTTTTTTTTTTCGGAAAAATGGTTTTTCGACAAAAAAAGCATTTTCTAGAAATATTTTTCTAGAAAAAAAAATAGAAAAATTTTTTTTCTAAAAAATAGTTTCAAATTTTTTTTCGGAAAAAAAGTTGTTCGACAAATAAAGTTATTTTAGAATTTTTTTTACAAATTTTTTATTTTAGATTTTTTTTTTTTCGGACTAATGTTGCAAACGATCTTTGGTATAAAGGAATAACGTGGCAATTGTTGCGACGATCGTTGGTATAAAGGACTAACGTTGCAAATGACCATTAGTGTAAAGGACTAACATTGCCACTTTGCAATTGGACTTAGCTAACTAAAGTAACGGCCGTTAGTATAAAAGACTAATGATGCAAATGTAAGAGATGAAGATATGAAGAATTACCCATTATTGTACAAAATTTCAACTTTGGTTTATATTGGTACATAAATGACCATGTTTATCATATTGGTACATATGAGAAAAGGTTGTTTATCATTTTTGACTTATACCCTGGCAAAAAACATCACACGGGGACGAAAGTTGAAAATTTTAGTCGCCGGGAGTCCAAACCTTGGGATTTTGAGGCCAATGAGGTCCCTTATCCCGTTTTATTTTGGACCAAACTCCATTTTATGTTTTGCAATAGGGCATAAGCCAAAAGATCTTTATAGATCCAATTTTTACCATAAAACTATCAAACAATCTTAGACACTCATTTTTTTATCAAAATGAAAAAATAAACTTTCACCTTTTTTTTAAAACTTAAATATTTCGCAAACCGTAAATCGTCAAGCTACAAAAAAAATACCATCGCGACGAGAATTAAATTATCTTTCTATAGACATGCATTGTTATATACTTTCGACGAACTTTTTTTCCGATGAACTCTTTTTTTCACCCAGAAGAATCATATATGATTCGTAAGAATCATATATGATTCGATTTTAACAATATATGATTCGTAAGAATCGAATCATATATGATTTTCTACGAATCATATATGATTTTGACGAATCATATATGATTCTTTCTAGGCGGAAATTTAAAAAAAAAAAAAAAAAAAGTTCGTCGAAAGTATGTAACAATGCATATCTATAGAAAGATCATTTAATTCTCGTCGCGATGGTATTTTTTTTGTAGCTTGAAGATTTACCGTTTGCAAGATATGTTGTTTTGAAAAAAAATGTGAAAAATATAAATGGGTGGCTATGATTTGTTGATAGGTTATATGTCATGTGTGTGTTATTCATTGATCTCAACTCTAGGGCATAATAGGCATTTCTACTTTTGTTAATTATTTTGGTGGTACTACCATCACTACCACCACCAACACCACCATCATCTCAGTCACCTCCACCGCAATCATCATCTTAAAACCCAGATTCCGGCCACCACTTCTGACTATCAACCCTGATCTCTGGCCACCAATATAAATTACAAGGCATTAAACCAAATTTTTACAAAGCCGTATGAATAAACCTATTATATATAGACTGCAGCTAGAATATTAAATGAAAATTTTCTTCCTAAAATTTATATTGGTGAACTTGGCGAAAACCCAGATAGCTACCTTGTCAAGAGCTTTGCTTATGCTACATCAAGAATGGTGAATTAGTCCGTTCGCTACATATGTCATGTGACCAGTGGCGACGATTAGCATGTGCAAGTGGTGCAAATATTTATAATTTTATATGTAAAAACGTTTTGAATTTTTAGTGTTTTTGTTAAATATTATCAAAATTGAACCGGGCCACATATAAAAATAAAAGAAAAACTTTGGGCCACATAAAAAAAAAGTGAAAGACTTGAATTATGGGGGTCTCATTTGTGATTTCGCACCGGGTCTCACAAATCAATGGGACGGCCCTGCATGTGACTAGCATATGGTAAACCAAGAACTACAAAAGTTCCTAAATGGAAAAGCTTTATGATCTAATCTGGTGTGTAACATTGGATGGTTTTTATTTGTATAATGAACCAATATGGAATTTTGTTATCATGCGTTATAGTGGATCCCTTTTGCCTTGCAGGTGTATATATGACTTTTCATGGTTGGTTTCATTTAACTTTTTGTTCCAAAGAATTCTATATAAGTTTTTCGCGTTATCTGGAAATCAAGTTAAAAAATTTCCCTGTTTATATGTTGTTGCTACGATGTCAACATTGACTTGTCGTAACATATAAACAAATAATCAAATATTTTAGTGAATATTTGTTATGTGTGATCATTTTTGTATTGATTACTTTAGAGTTGACTGGTAATGAAACATTCATCAATCGCCATCCGTTTGAATTTTGATCGTCGTTTTAAAAGCTAATCAAGGGAGAGGAAACAGCATGTAAAATATCGACACTGCCAAACTAACCGATTGACAGTATTTTGTTTGATTGGAATACGATGGTTTAAGTGAAACATCTCATTCTAGAAACTAACTTAATTTGTTCATATAATTTGTTTTTATCAAGTCCCCACATATCAAAATGGATGCAGTGATGCTTTTTAAATTAAAAGTATACAATGAAATCTTTAGTGTTATGTCACCTCAAAAAGATGTACAACTATAAGAATTATACACATTTTAATATCAAAATTTCCCAATATAAAGGTAGAAATCATGAGAACATAATGATTGATAGCCATTATACAACCAGAAACTTGGAACTAAGATACAAAAAGATTCATTAAACAACAATAACATCTTCACCATCGGGTGAAAAGAAGTAACTAATAGATGCCACAACTGCTGTGAGAAGTACATGATCAATACACTACAGATAATGTGACCGGCGGCTAACATGTTCACAGGAGTTTTGCCAACAATTCGTTGCTTCAAGATGTGTTTCATGTTTGTGAAAGGTTGTGTGTATTATGTGATTCAATGGAACAATAAAATGGGTAAAAACAAAATAACACTAAAGGACTTTTATAGATAATTGTTGTTGTATTTCTCACAGCCGAAAAATACATATAAATAACAAACTAAACGACACCATACCCTAACTGCCTGCATATGGGCTTGTTTGGGTTAACAGATTTCGACCCATATTGCAGACTACTAAATGACCCAATTACAAATCATAAAACATAATACATACTTAACTAAAATGTCTTAACATAAAACAATAAACGTTTGATCTAAATTATTAGAGGCTAACATTCTCCCCCCCTAATGATTTAGCATCAAAACTTCTGAGTTGCTTGTTGTTCTTTCAAGTAATGACTTCAAAATCATTAGTGTCTTGGCTGCTGCCTTGTTGTCCATCATCTTCATCTTCCAATCTAATACCAAACTTATTCAAACCTGCTTCTTGTGCTCCATCCTTCACTGTGCTATCCTTCTGGCCTGGGTCCCTGGCTGCTACAACATTGCTAGTTTCACCCACTTCTGCTGGCTTTTCACCCTAAGGAACTTGGGCACTGTCATGGTATATCACAACTAGATCAATAAACTTCTTATAACAGTTTCTAACTGCTTCATCATCTTTTGTATATAGACCCTGCAACTGTGCTATTATTCCCCACTTGTTACCCATAGTGACTGAGAAATAACCTCCTAAACTTTCAACAACTTTATGTAGACACAACAAGTTCAACTCCGCATCCTCAACAACAGGTGGTATAACATCAAGTGCATCATAGTTCAAATGCACAAGATAAAACCATTTCAACATATCTATAAAGCTTTTAATTTATTGAACACTTCCAGTTTTTGTATAAAAAACTATCTTTCTTCAACAGATTCATAAAAGAAAGAAACCTTGGAAAAGAATTTACTTTTAAGGCATACAGTGTTCCATTAAAGCTGAAATACTCCTCATCGATGTAATCCTGACTATCCTCCTTGATTGAATCAAATTAGTATGTAGTATAGTATTTATATTTCTCCAAAGGATTTGAAGGAAATACAAATCCCGAGATCGTAGTCCGTGTGAAGGTGTGAATGGAATTTGAAATTCCCGGTTCGTGAAAAGTGTTGTGAAAGTAGGAAAAAGTGATTTTAATAAGAATTACACTAACGAATATGAAAATAAAGCACAATTAACCAATTAAGCAAGTAAATCAATTTACCAAACCTAAAACGTAACGTAGGATTAAAACCGTAAGCTAAAAAGTAAATTAAACGTAAACGCGCGAATTAAAAAGTGAATTTGGAGCTAGACTAATCCTATGGGTTTGAAAATAATTTTCCTAAGCTAAAAATGATAAAAGAAAATTTTGGAAAAAAGAAAAATATTTTTTTTGACTTTTTATTTAATTTTTATTAATTAAAAACTATTTTAACTAATTAAAAAGTAATTAAAATTCAAATAAAAGTGAAATTAAATGAGAAAAATGCAAAATTAATTTTGAAAAATCTAAAATAACTAAAAACTATTTTCTAAAATATTTTTGGGATTTTTCAAGCTTTTTTTTATTTTTATTTGATTTTTCTTTAATAAAAAGTAATTAAAAATTGATTAAAAATTAAAATAAAATAAGAAAAATAGCAAAACAACTCAGAAAAATCTGAAAATTTTATAGAAATTCTAAAATATTATCTAAAGCCTAAGAAAATTTTGAATAAGCTAGAAAAGTTCTTAATGTCTTAAAAACAGCTTATGGAGAGTGCTTATTGATAAGCACTCTCGTCCAAACCAATTGAAACTTAAACCAGAGGAATGTTAAGCACAAATAAGCTCAAATAAACTGAGATAAGCTCAAATGAACCACAGAAACACAGCTAATGGATGATAAGCAGTTTGAAATAAGCAATAGGAATAAGCAGATTACACCCAAGAACTCAGCTTAAACACTTATAACTAAGAAGATTTCAACTGAAAATGGCCAAATAAGTTCAAATGAAAAGCTAGAAAGCACTATGGCAGGAGTACTAATAAGACAGAAATGAGCTTAAAGGACCTACTTGCAGTTTCTTTTACAACCACCTAATTAGCTAATTGATACAATCTAAAGGAGGATTTATAAACCTAGTACTGCAAAATACCTTGAAAAGGCAAAAGCCCTAATTCTAACATACAATTGAATGCCTAATTTGATCCTAGATCAGGTGCTGTTCAACTAGTTGTGCAAGCAGACTTGACTTTTTGATTGCTCACCTCAATTGACCTAAGTGGATTTCTATTCACTAATTCTCTCCCTAGATGTCATCTTAAGCTGTAGAGACACTAGATTTACTTAGATAAGCTTAAAATCCAACAAATCTCAAATTGGCAGATTCCACTTACTATTTATGCAAGTAGATGAGTGATTTTTGACTTATTGCTATATAAACTACCAATTTATGCCTTACTTAACCTAAATGAGCCTAGTTACTACTGTCTAAGATCTAATAAACCTACAAAACTAATTCCAACCTAGAAATCACTACAAACCCAAACACTCCTTATGTGACTGTTTCCAACTTATTATGAAGTAACTTTGTGACTCAATGATGCAAATCTCCAAAAACACTTATATAATGATCAATTAGACTCAAATAAACACAGAACCACAGATGCAAGAAACAAACAATAAATTGATCACAACTAACCAAATGTAATGAAACAGTGGAACCACAGATTCAAGTATCAATTAGATTCAATGAACAAGTAACTATTACTAAGCAAATATCAAACTCAAGTAAACTAAACAAGCGTTCAGAACACAGAATATCAATGGATCTAAACACTGTATAAGCAGTTGCTAAAACAAGGCCAAATAGAACAAAGGAACTTACAAATCCACCTCAGCTAAACAGAGGTTTTACTTCAAATAAGCCTATCTTTAAAATAGGCTCAGCAACAGGAACTAAGGAACCTTCAACCCTTCTGAATCAGCTAGAGCTTATTAAAAGCTTTTGTTGACTTTTTGACTTTTAGTACTAAATTAGATTTGAACTGAAATAAACAAAAGCAAACTAACAAAAAGCTATATAGAGCTAATGTCAGCTTGTAAAACAGAGAATAAAGCTTATTGAAGCTTGTGACTAAGAATTGAATCAAATATTTTTGTATTTTTGTATTTTTATAATTTTCTGATTTTTTTTGTGATTTTTGAATTTAGATAAACAACAATAAAAACTAGTTAATATAAAAGCTGAATAAAATAGTGATAAGCTAAATAAACAATAATTGGTTAAAGGAAACTAATATTAAGCTAAAAAGAGTAGAATTATAAAAGAAATAAACTAAATTTTATTAATACTAAACTGAATTACACTATTTGGAAATCTAAATTACAATTGAGAATTAAAATTAACAGAGTAACTTTACTTAAAAACCTACACACATGACTAAAGGGAAAGGGGGGTATTTATAAGAATCTGAGGAAGCCCTTGGTGAAGCTTCTAGTGAATCCACGTCACTAATCCTTGTGCTTTTGTGCTTCTTTGAGTTAATATCAGTCCTTGGATACGCTTCCAGATTATTCCATTTGATTAAGACCCTTGGATCATGTGCAAATGATTGGTAATCCCGCGTGTCATCTGTCATTGGTTCGCGTGTCATTCCATTGTCAGGCTGTCAGCTTCTAGAATCTCAATCATTGGGTAATTATGGGTTAATTTGAGCGTGGGGTAATTCTAGGGTTCTAGTGTACAGTAATAATTCTGGGTAAAAAGGATTTGGGGGGGCGGGAATGTGAGTTGGGTATTTAGTTATTTATGTTGACCGGATTTGGGTTGGGTTTGACCGGGTAAGGGTGTGGTGGATCGGGTAAAGTATTAAAAGGGTGATGGGCTATTTTGTTTTGGGCTTTGGCAGATGTGGGTTAAGGTTTAGGTCCGATTTGGTTGATTTGGTTTTAAGCATTAATTTAGTGAAAAATGCAAGGACTAAATGTATAATTCTGAAAACTTTGAGGACCAAATCTGTAAATATAATCCAAGGGCTTTTGTTGTCCATCTTTGATTTATGGAGAACCAAGTTTGACCTTTTTTTCAAATATTTCTTCAAAGGACCATTTTTGTCAATATCTGAAAGTACAAGGACTGAAGTTGCCATTTCTTCAAACTTTGATCAGGGACTAATCTTGACACATTAAGCATTTCTGAGGACTTCTTTAGACTTTTTGAGCTTTCTTTGATCATTAAGCTTCCCCGGCTCCGACTTTTGACCTTTTTCCATTCTCGTGCTCGTTTTTGTCGGTTTTGCTTTGTTTTTTTTTTCCAATTTTCACATATCCGTACCTGTATATACACAAATACAAAAACACACATTTTCTTGGCATATTTGGTTAGTATTTGGTATTTTTGGTCTAATTTAGGGTCTAAAAAGAATGTGTGAATAAGCGCACATCACTCCTTGTTCCAATCCAAATCCTCCAATCCTTTTACTAAAGAACATTCATCTCTTGGGTCAATTGATTCAAAATACTCTTGTAAATACTGATTGTGTTCTTTCACAACCTACTTTGGCCCAACTTTCATTCCTGTCTCTTCAACATATGGCAATTGCATACTAGTTTCTTCATCATTATACATGTAATAAATATTACATATATTGTCTTTGATTTTCACTGACTATCCTTGTATTTCAAGCAATTCTAGGCTAAGTATGTTGAGTGAAACTTCTGGGGTATATTGCACATGTCTAATTATCAAATCACCATGATTTGTTTTGACAGTAGCATTACCAACTCCACAAGAAAATATAAACTTTCTTTCATTTTCTTCCCTTCCTATCATCTTAAACTTATAATGAACATTATTGAATAAAGTTCTCCTAGGGCACATATGGAATTTGTAATTCTTACTAACATACCAGACTTCTTCCCATGTGTAATCATTTGTACTTTCCACCATATAATCACCAATAACGTGTACCTTTTCTGGATATGCCCTTTCTTCATTGATGATTTGATTTGTGATGTCTATTTCCTGTTGCAATTCCACCCCTGCTAACTTCTTCCTGCTTTCACATGCCCAGTAGGCATGCCCTCTCTTCTTACAAATGTAACACCTTGATTTCTTCTCTCTAACAGTCATCTTCCCTTTGTCTTTTAATCCTTCTGATTTCTTTGTGCCATTAAATGCCTCGTTTTCCAAGACTATTTGTACCAATAACTCTTTTCCCTTGGGCGATATACTCTTCTTCCTTCTTATGTTCCACTGATACATTCTTTTGGTAGTTTCCCTCAATAAATATCGACTACTTTAGAATCCAGTCATTAGTTTAATTGTTGGCCTTTCCCATGGATTAGAGCCAGAGCTCTGATACCAATAGTTCACAGGAGTTTTGCTAACAATTCGTTGCTTCAAGATGTGTTTCATGTTTGTGAAAGGTTGTGTGTATTATGTGATTCAATGGAACAGTAAAATGGGTAAAAACAAAATAACACTAAAGGACTTTTATAGATAATTGTTGTTGTGTTTCTCACAGATGAAAAACACATATAAATAACAAACTAAACGACACCATTCATCATCCAAACATTGTGATGTTTGGGATGTAACTGTTTTCCTAATAACTACCCTAACTGCCTACATATGGGCTTGTTTGGGTTAACAGATTTCGACCCATATTGCAGACTACTAAATGACCCAATTACAAATCATAAAACATAATACATACTCAACTAAAATGTCTTAACATAAAACAATAAACGTTTGATCTAAATTATTAGAGGCTAACATAACAGTGCTAATCGGCGACTAACAGTGGTGACCGGCGGCTAAAGTTTTGATTGGGTTTTTTTAGGAGAAAATAAGACATAAAGATCTTGATTGGGTTTTTTTAAGGGAAAAATATGAAGCATAGGTTATGAAGAGAGAGGGAGTGGGGGCGGGTGGTGGTGGATGGCGGTGGAGGTGACTGAGATGATGGAGGTATTGGCGGTGGTAGTGCGAGTGAGTGAGGTTACAAGTTGTACCAAAAGAAAATAAGAGTGGGAAGAAGACGAGGGTAAAATAGTCATTTCACAAAAATAACGAGATTTGAGAACATATAAAAGGGCATTGACCAGAGCATTACGGATCAAGGGACCTCTTTGGCCTCAAAATCCCAAGTTTTGGACTCCCAACGACGAAAATCCCAAGTTTTGTCCCCGATGATGGTTTTTTACAAGTTTAGGGACCAACGGTGTATATAGTAAGATATATAATGCTTGGTGGCGTTTCAAAGCGGTGAAGTTATATATTGTATATTATGATATATAATGCCAACATACAAATAGCCAACAACATAATATCACTCAATCTAGTTAACAGCATTGGCACCTTGCACAAAATACTATATAAGTAGGGGGAAAATCTTACCTTCACCCGATGTGGGACTCAAAATTAGTAGTAACATCTTAGGCTAACCACAGTGGGTCATGCCCAATGTGGCACATGGGTCGAAGATTGGTCACCGAACAAAAAAAAATGAAAATTGGTCTAATTTATGACCGATATTATACACACGTTTTAAAAAAATAACGGTTTGCTATAAATAATTAAAAAAATAATAATTAAAAAAAAAAAAAAAAAAAAAAAAAAAAAAAAAAAAAAAAACCTTTACCACTTTTACAACCTTATAAATACCAATCTCAAACACACTTCTGAACACACAATTCAACCAACAATTCAAACACAAAATTATGGCTTGTCATCTCCCCTATACCGTCGAACAAATGCAAAAGTATATTAAAAAACAATGTGACGAAGATGACACGGCTTGACAACAAGCCCTTGTCGAGGTTATCAAACAGTTCGAGCTTGCAAAGGCATTGAAACAAAGATTGAGACAACGATACGCGGAGTGCAAAGACATCTCTGCCGAAAGAAAAGCTGTGATTGATCAATATTTGAACGATGAAGCTCGCAAAGATGGCGCCATTAGTGAGACGTTGTAGGGTTGCGCTTCACAGATACATGACCAAATCAGCAACAAGATCCGTTGAAGTTTTGAGGAAAACAAGAATGCTGGTTCTGTACCACAACAGAACCAACAATTTGGGCAAGGTGCATCAACTTCATCTGATGCACCAAGATTTCTTGAGCAACAAGAATATCAACCTCAGCTGAGTCAATTTGGGCTAGGTTATAAAGAAGATGCGGGTTGGAACGAAAGTAAGGAGCAGGAGTTTAGCAGATTGTAACGAGACTACGAAGAGAGCAGGTTTGCGAACTACTCTACTTACGACGGTTATCGCTGACACAACTCTCAAACTTGGGATCACCCGGATTAAGTATCGTAGTTTATGTAATGTTTATTTTATGTTTATGTAATGTTTTAAATCTATGTTTATGTAATGTTTATTCCAAGAAGTTTATGCAACATTTTAATTTCGTACGTTGTGTTTTTAAATTTGAATGTTTACCGTTTTTATATTTTTAAATTTGTTGTTTAAAATGTTTTAACTAAAAAAAATGTAGGTCAACACATAACAAAGGCAACTTGGTCATGTGTGCATAGCCTTATATTCTAAAGATATAATGGAAGGGGCTATATTTGTTTTTATTTTTTCTTGTCAATATCTGTGGTACGACGTCTATGTAAATATAGGATGAATTCTCCCTTTCTACTTTTGGTTAATATCTATGGTACAACATCTATGTAAATATATGACGAATTCTCCCTTTCGACTAAGAAGTAAGAAATGCTTAAAAAAATTAAGAACTTGTATAAGTTGCAGCCTTCATTGCTATTGACAGATTCATTGCTATTTTTGTCAATAACAATGAATAGACAACTAGCCATCAACCTAGTACTCATCTCAAATTACCAACTCTCTACCAACCACAGTATATAACCAAGTAAATATTTGATAATCCACCCGATGTGGGAATACAAACACACTGTAGCACCTCACATTCATCAAATATACACTATCCTTTCTTTCTTTCTTTGATATCTCATTCATTTTATAAGGTAGTTTTGGTTTTTTCCATAATCTTTGGTGATCGGCATTATGTTCTGTTTCATTTTAGTATTTTAGCTATAACTAAATATAAATTCAGCGAATTCTTATGTAACAAGAGTTTAAATAATCTCATTTCTCAAACGATGGTTTCTGGTTCATTCAGGACTATATCATAAGCATTTTAGTTGCTACAGTTTTGTATACAATTAGTTCAGTTTCACTATTATGAACATCCTTTTTCGCAACATTTATACAAATGTCAAACTCTTATTTTGCACAGAATGGTCAACAGCTAACTGTGAGCCGAACCTCAACTATTGCGGCATGTCTAGCTTCGGCTTTTCGGCCTAACGGCGTTTAAAAAGATAAGTACAAATTCTTTAAAAAAATCCAGAGCGTAAACAAAACATAAAACACCTAATAGATTTCAACATTTTCTTTGCAAACACAATCCTGAGTACAAATCAAGAATTTTATATCACTTATAGAGAAACAATCTTTATCCATCTACTATAGAAAATATACAAAATAAGAAAGTAGTACGGTTTAAGCAAATGAGTTATACCGGTCTAGCAAACTGTTCAATTGCATTATTGCATCCGCATCACCTTCTAGTTAACAACGTTTACCGAAGAACAGCATGCAAACGGGACCCATGATCTAACACCCTTTACTTTCTTCTGCCCTTTCTTAACATCCTCGATAAGTTTTGGTGGTGACATTGGATCACCCTCCTTATCATTCACAGCCTCGTCTTTTTTAGCCACATGATCTGTTTTGATAACACTTGGTGATTTAGCTTCACCGAGCAGATTCTTCAATGGTGTTGACTTTTTCGCTTCTGATTCAGTGTTGACTTTGGTTAAATCTTCAGAATATGGTTCTTGTTTAGTGTCTTTTACTTCGGGTTCCACTAGACAATCTGCTGTAACCGGCTTCGTGGGGTTGACTTTTGGTTTTTCAATAGATTCTGCATCAACTGAAGCAGTAGAGAGCACTGTAGCAACATATACAAATAAATAATAAATTTATTTGAGCAAAATGATGATATCGACTGAAAGAAACAAAAACGGCTAATATGTGGCTGTTAAAGCTTCTTGTGCTGCGAAGTCTATTGAGCAAATCCCTCTAGTTTTGGTACTTAGGTGTGGAGATTCTTGTTGGCAAAAGAAGTTAAATGCTAAAAGAAAATGATGAAGACAGTGAAAACTTTAGTACCGATGCGGCTTGTTTGATGCTAGTAGTGGTTCGGAATTAGGGATGGGATCATATGGCTTAATAGATTCTAGGTTCTGAAAAAGAATCTTCAGAACGAATCGAGAATGTGATTACTAAACGAGTCGAACCAGAATTGTTTTAAAGATTCTTTTTTTTCAAACCAAAATCTATCAAGCCAGATGAGAACCCGGCACTAATACCAAACCACAACTAGCATCAAATGAGCCACTATCATTACTAACATATAATATCTTCCTATGCCTATTCGGGTTATACAGATCTTATGCCGCCTAGATGGAAATGATTTTCTAACAGGAACACACGGTTTCAAAACAATCCCATCTTCCGCACCAACAACAAAAAATTCACAACCTTTAATTACCAAAACTAGAGGATCTCCTCAATGGACTAGTTTTTTGAACGACGTCACCATTTTTATTTTGTTTTTTTCAGTCAATATCTTCTTTTTATTAGCAATATCACAAGCTTTAGATTGCTTAAGATAAATGGAGAAGTGAATATGTGGTTGTTATCTGCCTAAGTTAGGCATAAAACCATCTCAACGCTACATTGCATTGTTTCGAATATATCAAAACTACATCATATTTGATGAAAGAATATCAAAATGAGCTTATATAACTTTTATTTAATGAACAAAACCATCTTTTTAGTTATATAGTTTGCAACTTGTTGACAACTCTCGTAGGTACTAACTTTTATAATATATTTAGGTTACCATAATATGTAACAAAGCTTTGATGAAAACTACTAATGTTGATAAAAAGTGACAAGAGGAGGATATATGAAATTTTTTATGAGTTCGATTAAGAAAATAGTTTCATATTATTATTCATTAGTAATATCATTATTTATTTTTTTCAATTTTTTCATTTGCAATAATAGAATTAACTATAAAATAATATTAACAAGAATAATAAGAGTCGAAGAATGTACGTTGAAAGAAAAGTCAAAGACTCAAAGATATCATCCTCAAAAATATTAGTTTGTAAATTTAAAGCAAGTATAGTTTCACAATAAGAGTCGAAGAATGTACCTGAAACTGATCCCCAATTTGCGTCGAGACTGTTACTACTTGAATCTACCGACATTTGTTCAGGAGCAACACCAGAAGCATTCGGTGTAATCTTTTCAGCGGTGACATCAGCCACAAGGCCCACAACATTATTCTCATTGTCAACCTTCTGCTCTACAACTTCATGAGTGTTTTCTTTTGCGCATTTTTCCAACTGAGGTCCATCAAGATTCTCTTTTTCAGTCAAAACCGAGTCACTTTTCAAAACAGTTTCTTCTGGGGTGTTTTCTTTTAAAGTTTTTTCCACAATGGGTGCATCAAGATCCTGTTTTTCGGTCCAAATTGAATCAGGGTCTACAAGAACTTCTTGGGTACATTCATTCGATTGTTTTTCCAATTTGGGTTCCTCAAGATTTTCTTTTTCGGTGATAACTGTTTCAGGTTCCTTCACAGAATCCTGAATCTCGTCTTTTAAGTCTTGGGCATCAGGGTTCTCTTTTTCAGTCAAAACTGTGTCGGGTTCCTTCACAACTTCTTGAATCTGTTCTTCTGAGCATTTTACCGATTCAAGTGCATCAACATCCGATTTTTCAGTCAACACTGTATCTGGCTTGTTAACAACTTCCTGAATCTGTTCACCAAGATCCTCTTTTTCGATAGAAACTGAAACTTTCTGATCAGTTTCGGATTGTTTAGTAACTTCTGGAACAAGTTCACAATCAGATTCAATCTTTTCATTCTTAATTTCTTCAACGACTACCTCAACCCTTGGTTTGATTTCAGATTCTTTAACAACTTCTGGAGCAACTTCATGATCCAATTCAATCTTATCATGGTTAACTTCAGATTCCTTAACGGCTTCTGATTCAATCTTCTCGCAAACATCCTGTTTAATATTATCAGCGTCTTGACCGACAGTTGTAGAAACATCAGGGGTCGTTTTAGTCACCTCCGAATCTTTAGCTTCTTCGGTTATAATTTCAGAGGTTTGACTTTCTTCAACTTTTTCCTCAGCCGCCTTCACAGCCTCAATAGTTTCAGCTTCTTGTGATTGGGAAACATGAATTGGCTCGGGTGTGGGGTCCACCACTCCATCTTTGACCAAGCCATCTGCGCATTTCTCATCAGTCTCGGTCAACTCAAGCTTTGACTCAGATAAAGCATGTGGAGTTGTTATCTCAGTTTCTTCAATTTTCTCTACAACGGTAACGAGCTTTTCAGTAACTTCAGGGCTAGCATCGACTTTGCTGACTTCTATTGGAGCGTTTAACACCTCATTAGTACCTACAGATAAACAAGACCAAACTCCCATAAGAGAACTTGAATTGCATGTTAAAGATTTATGTGAATCGGTCTAATATAGCTATAGGGGTGTTTGGCATTGCGTTTTGGAAATGTTTATTGTGATATGGAATAACCAAGATCACATTATCAGTCGTACTAAAACGGGATACAACAGGAGATAATGTTTGGATGTGCTTAGGTAGTTTGAAGTTGACATAATTGTATTATTTAAGAAATTACATGAAAATGACTCGTAAACAATAATCATTGAGTTTTATTTCCACTAGGTCTAAACTTTTTGTCCAAAACTACAAATTCGACCCCTAAATAGCCAGATCAAGTTTCACTATACCAAAGATTTGTGACTTAAAAAGACACTACTACTTGCATAACTACTTTCAAAACGCAAAGTCAAACTCCTCTACAATGTTCACATTTCAAAGACCTGGTAATTATAAATGGTGGATTGGCGGTTTTTAATGATAATCGTATAAATTGAGTAAATCTAATACAAAAACTACAGATCTATAAGAATTATCAAGTAAAAACAATTGCTCACCACCATTTCCGCTATCATTAAATGAATAAAACAAGTCTTTATCCAAACTCTTTTTGGCCGATCCTCCTTGACTAGATCCACT
Organism: Artemisia argyi; assembly: GCA_030686995.1. NCBI lineage: Eukaryota > Viridiplantae > Streptophyta > Magnoliopsida > Asterales > Asteraceae > Artemisia > Artemisia argyi. The sequence continues at coordinate 10,825,507 of CM060695.1, read as the reverse complement.
GTCTGGAAATTCTGTAACAGCATCTGAAAAAAACTCATCTTCAGATCTACTGATACTTGCCCTGACACCATCACCACCATCACTGCCGCCAATGCTCGTCTTCTTCTCGATCTTAGGACCTTAAGTACACAAATTTTACAGCATTAACAACAACCCAGTAACAAATTTAGTACAAAAAACAGAATTTCACGTGGGATCTTTTTTTCAATCTCGGTACCTTAAAGCACACAAACATAACGAAATTAACAACCTAATAACACATTTAGTACCAAAACATAAATCTCGCTTGGTGTGTTTTTCAATCTCGGGGCCTTAATGGTCGCAACTTTGACAAAATCAACAACATCCCAAAAACAAATTTAGTAAAATATCGGGGCCATTAAAACCGACATAGTTAACAACCACGCAATAACAAATTCAGTTAAAAACACGAAATTAATCCTGGGACCTTAAAGCACACAACTTTAACAAAATCAACAACAACCCAATAACAAATTAGTACAAATAATGAAATCTCACTTGGGCTTTTTTCTTTATCAGTGTCAGCGTGATGCTCCTCATCTGAAAGAGCTTCCGCACCAATCAGAAGAGTGTAACCTTCAATAGTTCCACAATGCTTCTTATGCGATCTTCTTTGCTTAGCGCTTGGGTGCGGGTTAGGAAATGGCCACCCACATCTGTGACATAAATGAACCCCGTGACCTTCATGTCCTGCAAACATACAAAAAAACCATCAAAATCGCTAGTTTTTTAAAACCAACAAAACAAAATTTAAGAATACCCATGTTAAAAAGTCGGCTAATTCGGTGGAAAAAATGGAAAAATCTCAACATTATTAAAAAAAATTTGTACTAGTTTTTTTCTAAACCAACAAAGAAAAAAGTAAAAAATTCATAATGATGGCTAAAATTTAAGAAAACTGATAAGAAAAAAAGTCAAACAAAAGTCAATAAACACCATTAATGTGTTGAATCTACAATGGTGATTAGTACTAACAATACCCATGTTATAAAGTTAGTTAATTTAGTAAAAAACTGCCATGAATATAAAATACCCATGTTACAAAGTTGGTTAATTTAGTATAAAAACACTAAAAATATACATAAAAAAAAAATCAAAGTACTAACAAAAACAAGACATACCCATGTTATAATCATGAAAACCCATACATATGAAGAAGAACCCATGTTATAAAATTAGTTAATAGAGTGTAAAAACATGAAAATTTAAATATTAAATAATTAAAAAAAAAAAAAAAAAGTACTAACAAAATCTAAGACATACCCATGTTATAATCATGAAAACCCATACATATCAAGAAGAACCCATGTTTTATAATTAGTTAATAGAGTGTAAAAACATTAAAATACTAAATAAAAAAAATAAAAAAAAAATCTAAGACATACCCATGTCATAATCATGAAAACCCATACATATGAAGAAGAACCCATGTTATAAAATTAGTTAATAGAGTGTAAAAACATTAAAAAAAAAAAAAAAAAAAAAAAAAAAAAAAAAAAAAAAAAAAAAAAAAAAAGAGTACTAACAAAATCTAAGACACACCCATGTTATAATTTCAAAAACCCATAAAGAATATATAAACAGAAGTGCAATAACTATCCAAGAAACCCCATGTTATAAAGTATTAACAAAATCTAAGACATACCCATTTTATAAAATCAAAAACCCATAAAGAATACATAACCAAAACTGCAAATAATAACCTGAGGGGAGGCTGGTGGCATGTGTGATCTGATCTTGAACATGATCCATGATTGTTTTGTGTTTTGTGTGAAGATCAAGAAAACTGGTTTAGGGGAGAATGAATGAAGAAAAAAGTGGGAGGAATGATTGGGGGTGGCTGCTGAATAGTGTGTGTTTTTGGAACATAGAGAGACCAAAAAGGTGCTGAGTTTTTATACTGTACAATACAATACCCTAGCAAGCAATGGTGTTGTGTTTGTGTCTTTTTGGTATGTGTATTGTTTCTATTTTTTTTATTGGTTGTTTTGTTTTAAGGATTTTTAGAGTCATGGTAAATATACTTGTGATGTGATTTTGGATAATTTGATTATCTATAGTAACGGAAAAAAAGGTTATGTGACAAAAGATTCTTTTTATCATATCGTTTCTACTTTTTCGGGAAAACCGGTCTTCGGGTATCTAGTTTCTTTTTCGTGTTTTTTTGTCAGTTTTAAAATTTTGACTAATTAAACTTTACATTTTTTATTTCGTACTTTTAGATTTATAGTCCTTTAATATAAACAAAATTATCAAAAAAAATAATAAATAAATAAAAAATGTGGGATGTTATTTGTAAAAAAAGGGTGAAAAAACCACTCTCCGGAAAAAAGCAAGGTGTTATTGGTACCCTCCAAAAGTTATTGTAATATTTTTAAATTTTGTATTATTAATTTTTTTTATAATTTTGTTTTTAATATAAAACTACGAAACATAAAATACGGAACAGAAAATACGAAACAGAAATCAATAAAAAAACAAAAAATATGAAACAGAAACTGATAAAAACTGTTTTATGCCATTAAAAGAGAATAAAATGTGGGTTATGGAGGGTAAAAGGCGCATAGATGTATGCATAACAACTCCAAAAAAACAACTTTAAACCATAATTAAGTATGTTTTCATTTTAGTGATTAGCTGTAAACAGGGGCGAAGCTTCATAGGGGCCGGGCGCCCCGAAATTTTTTTTGCGATGTAGGGGTTATATAGTTTTCGTGTAGAAAAATTTCGGTATATTCAGTTTCGACCCCCCAAAAATTTCGGTATACCTGAAATATAGCCTTAGGAAAAAAAAAATTTAGATCCCGACCCCCCACTTACAAAATCCAAACTTCGCCACTGGCTGTAAGAATATTAGTGAAATAGGTAATATAACGTGACTTATGAGCTTATCAACGTGTGAAGATTTGTTGGTTTAACAAGAGTTTTAGATTGTTATTAATGATTGGGATCATGTTAAGCATGATCTCATCCTTGAGGTGCACGTACGATGTGTGTCGGCCATTTTTATTGAAGGACTGAACACGGCTACGTCTGTCATGTCGAAGAAGGTTGTGTCTGTGAGGTGTGAATCATGATTATTGTATGTAATCAGTTTTGGTCATGAATCACTCGTTTCGTATAACATGTTTAACTTCAGAAATCATGTTTTTGCAGTTATAGGTTGGTTTTTAAAATATTATCAATTTCAAAAAGAAAAATAATATTGTCAAAAGATGTCTATCAAACAAATTTAACATTTTTAACAAAATAACTGTAAGAAAATCTAATTATGCTATTGGTTAAAGAAATATAAAGCTTTTTTAACCATTTTGTTTGTTGTCTTTTTAATATATTGTGTAGTTTGTTTTCATAGTTGTAACGACATTACCACAGAAATAAGTATTTAGATACGTTTTTAAGCTTTTTTGATACGGTTTTTTAATCGTACAAAGTGACATTTTTTTTATATGGTTTGTTGTATAACCGTATCTATTTGACGTATCAACAGATGGTTTGTGTAGTAGTGCAACCTTATTTATCTGTACAAGACATCATACTAAAATTGTAAGGGATTGTCTAACTTGTGTCTTAGGGGCACAAGTTAAGCACACTAAAAGTCACCGGAATCCCACAAAAAAGGACATAAAACTGTACTTTTCTATGGATCCCAGTGTCATTTTCTGTGAGGTCCCGGTGTCAATTAGTATGCTTAACTTGTACCCCTAGGGCACAAGTTAGAAAAATCCAAATTGTAATAACAAAAAGTCACTACTTACTACTTTTACTTTTACTAAAACTGGCTTTTGGTTTTTGTTTTTACTCTTTCTTTGCCGTGAGTAAATAAATGTGATATTGTAGATAAAATACTCAAATCTAGTTTTTGCCTTTATAATTTCATAATTCATTATATTTTCGTACTTCTATACTTTTTCCGTATCTAATGATTTGCTTCGTCGAAAGGCAAATACGATGAAAAAAAGGTTGTCGTTTTATAAAAAAGTGTAATTATAATAAGCATATGATTTGGTTTGAGAAAAGTTAGCAAAGTAGTAATGCATGAAGCTTCACTTTAATTATATGTTTCTGATTTATTTTATTTATTTTTATAAAGCCTTTTTTATAGCAAATACGACGTGCTCATGAAAAGTATGTACGAATAATTATAATTTTTAGCATGAGTCATGACTTTGAATTTAGTATATTAGTATTATTTAAACAGATAATATAGCTTTTATATTAACAAAAACAGGTAGAGACACATGGGAACAATATGTACGCATGTGAAATTGTTGACAAATTTATTTTAGAAAAATCGTACATTGTTTGACAAAATTAATGGATCTCAAAATCATTGTTTTCCTTTATTTAGTTTTAGTTAAAAACTTAAAATCAAAACCATTGCTATGTTACAAAATGACTATGAACAAAAAGTATATACGTATCTTTCGATATACTATATCATATGAATGTTGATGTCATTATTAACGGAATTGAAGTAGCATGATGATTATGATATTGCCACATGTACCTTTCATGTTGGTTAAATTTTGTTTAAGAAGAAAAACAATAATTATACATACGATCAGGGGTGTAAAAAAAGTTGATCCGACCCGTATCGAACCCGATTAAGCCTATTTAGATTGGGTTACTCAGGTCAATTTTTTAATTCGGGTTGTTCGGGTCAACCCGAGTAACTCGAATACTAAATAAGGTCGAGTATCAGGTTGAAATGTTTAGATAGTTCAGATCGATACGAATAAGGTTTCGCTATACTTTATATAAATTTTTTTTATCAATTATATATGTAGACTCATTGAATTAGGCAACTTTTTCAATCAGTTTACTCATATTCGGGTTAACCCGAACCCGAATATATCCGACTCGATTGAACCGAACCCAAGTTATTAATAGGGTCGGGGTTCAAGTATGTAGTTATAACTTCAATTGAGTTTGACCCGTCTCGAATTGACCTGAACCCGGCCAACCCGACATGACTAACAACCCCACATACGACCACATGCCATGATAAATAATCATGAAGAAAATTAGGTATGAAATCTAACATATTTTATTGTGATTGACTTTTATATTGTATTTGATTTTTCTAAATAAGATATTTTCTAAGATTAAGCAATTTTATATGAAAACATTGATTGGTGTGTCTGGTACCGTTATGTAGAATACCAACTTTTTTAGTGAGCTGGTAGAATTATTTAATCAAATGAATAATTTTGTCCTTTCATATTTGAGCTGGATTTTGGAAATGATTGTGGTTTGCAGTAGGGTTAATTAAGGTTAATATGATTGAGTGGTTGGTACCGTTCATATAATGTGTGAGAATTGGCATAAAAATAAAACATTAGATGACTTTTTGCGCCAACTATTGTTCACTCTATAAAGAATAGCTTCGACAATTCTTCTGGTCTAGTGGGACACTAACTAGTATAAGTACGAGTCGAGACTCAAACCTATTACCTTTTATCCATAAAATCTCCTCAGTTGTCTTGTAGATCAAATATACATGTGGTTAAATTGTTGTCACTCTTTTAAACGAATAAATGAAAAGGTTTTTATTGTACAACTTACACAAAGAAGTGAGAACACGACTCTTTGGTTGGTATAGTATTTATTACACAAAACAATAATGATAATAACAGTAAGATTCAGGCATAGTAACTACTTCGTAATGTTTCATGAAGTTATTATCATACTTTAATTTCACTTTATAAAGGCCTGACTTTAACACAATAATTGTACATGATTTCATTGTTCTTGCCTTTTATTATCAACTTATGGATACCAAGAGTTAAATGTCTCCTATTGCTGAAAATATAAAAAACCTATCAATCTCTCGTTATTAACTATGAGTAGTTGTTGTTTGTTGTTCAACATATAATTCCATAAATATGATGCGACGATACAAATTAGTACATGCCATAGCCGGGATAATCTATAATTCAAGTCAAGAATCAAGATAAGTTAGGCTAGGTTAAGTTGATATGCCAACGTTTTCATAGTTATTAAGAAGGGAGATGATTCGCACATTTTAACTTTTTATTCGCACATTTAACTGTACATGTAGTTAATGCAGAATATTAATACAGTACAATTCTCGCATGCATGAATTGAAGTGTGTCAATCAATTCGTAATGTGTGCAAAATCAATTCTCAAGTTATGTACAATTTATACTACATTATAATGCATTCCGGACTATTCTATAATTAGAAAGCTTAAAATTAAGATTTTTTTCTTACTTATTATTAAAAGATTTCAAAAATAATTTGTTAGAAAGCAAGAATTCGTTAAGAAGCGGTTGCTTGTTAAAAATAAATTTATTTGGTTTAATCATCTCTAATATTTTTATTTATAAAGCATGAAGACAACTAAACGTGTAATTAAATAATATAAAATATAATCACACGATACCACGCCGCATTGCGCGGGTTAGATAATGAAATTTGTCTTGAGTCGACTCGTGTTTCAATAGTATATAATTTGAAATAGTGAAAATTATATGTATGAGTATATTTTTAACATGGGTTTTTCTAATGTGTGCCCTGGGGGCACACGTTAAGAACACCAAAAGGACAATGGGACCCACGAAAAAGTACATCCGGACCCACAGAAAAGTACAATTTTCAGATAAAAGGTGTGGGTCCGGATGTACTTTTTCGTGGGTCCCATTGTCCTTTTAGTGTTCTTAACGTGTGCCCTCAGGGCACACATTAAAAAAACCCTTTTAACATTCTATCCATGCATGTATGGACTAACGAGGCATGTGCAATAAAAGACAATATGCAAGTATCAATACAACAAGATAAAATATGGTGTTATCCATGTATGACATGACATTTGATGATCGTATTTTTTATTTTATTTTTTGTCTTAGAAAACAAAGATTGTGAGTTGCGACACCCAATAAAAGCTTGGTTGACCCTTTGCTTCACCCGGTTATCGCAGTATTATTACAATTCTACTCGTATTTTTACTCACATTGTCATGACAATTGTCAGGATAGACGGTTTGAATACAAAGAGATAATGAGTGAAGAAAAAACCTACTATATTATAGTATGTGTAAGAAGAAATGTAAGAATATAATTTTAAAGGATATAACAAAACTGTTATCAATACTACTTATAAAGCATTTAGCATCATCTCTTTTAATAAATTTTAAGATTTTCTAAAATAAAATTTAAGTAAATACAATTAGTTAAGCAATTAGTACAACCATATAATACAATAAATTTCAACCATTTGACTTTTCAACTCCCCATTTAATGTTATAAAAAATACCTCATACATAAAAGATACATGTTAATATGCTTATTGTATAAGCTAATCAAACATATAAATCTTCATACAATTAATATAACTTTACCTTTTATATTGTATACATGGTTTTTAAAATTGGACCGTACAACGAACTACTTTCTCAAACGGTACCCGATTTTTGGTATTTTTTGTGGTTTTGTCCAGTTCAGCCGACCAGTTCTGGACCAACAGGTTCCCGGATGAACCGGCCAATCCGGTTGTCAAAACATTAGTTGTATACCTCTTAACTCTATAATATTATCATCATTCGTTACAAAGAAACATATAATATATTACTCGCATAAAATTTTATTTATAGGGTACCCGCCGCCGCAACGCGCGGGTACCCTGCTATTACAATGCAATGCAAGGTCTCCCATTAACAACTGTACATGGTTCCTTTCGACCACATGCATTTTATTTTCCTGGAGAAAAGTAATGCCCCTTGATTACATTTTCCAAAGGAGATGAATGCGAGGAATCCTTTAACATTATTCTTTTTCTCATATTCTTCAAAGGGTTTAAATAGGTGAAAAAACTCGAGCTTCGTATATTTTTTGGGATGTGACTAACCCTTCCTTGAAGACAAACTCCAAGTAATGTTCAATTGTTTCTTACAAACCGAAGGAAGTTAGGATTAAACTCAAGATTTATTTCTCTAAAAACCATCTATTTATGAATTATGACCCAACAAGAACATTTGCACCGAGAAAGTAGGCGCCCGAAAGCTAGCCTAAAAGTTGTCACTTGTTGGGTTTGAACTTAATATCTTTACTTGAGATCTTAAACCCCTACAACTCTACAAGGCTACAACTAGGCCACATCTTTTTAAGTTCCTTTTCATATGTTATGGCTTAATTATTGTTTCATTTACTATTATAAGTGACTAATTTACAATTGTAAGTGACTAGATTCAAGTAAAGACCTTTTAGTTACATAACCCAACTTGAATCATACCATGCAATATATGCAGTAGTATTTTTTTAAGAGAAATGCTAAATCCTCCTACTAAAAACTCCTGCTTATCCTTCTACTCACAGGATCCTGACAAGTGGCAGAATTAATGATTTTGATGTAAAGAGAGAATGAGTTGATAAAATATAAATAATAGTGTTGTGTGTATATGAGGATTAGTAGGAGGATATTGTAAAATACTTTAGCAATGCTCTTTTTTGAATTGTGCTTTTAACGGCGTTTAACATTTATAATTGAAATTTGTTTTTCTTTCAAACGTCACTTGCAAAAATGTTTAGTGTTAGTAAACTTGTTTATAAAACAAACATGGGACTGCTCACAACTATTGTTAACTGGTATAAAAGAATACTTGTAAAGTAAAACACATTCTACAATTCACTTTTGTTATAAAACACATTAGCATGGCCGCATGTCATGACAATCACAATTTCTAAAATAATTTGGTATGAAACTAACCATACTTTATTGTCATTGTCATTGACTTCATATTTTTATTTGATTAACTGTATTTGGAATTCATTTGGTAATACACCACTTGTTGCATTTGTTTGAGTTAATGGAATTAGTTAAACAAACTTTGAATATTTTCCTTTCACATTTGGTATGGATTTGGAGATAATTGTGGTGGAAGGTTGTATTACTTGATTTTAATAGTGTTTTGATTGATGTTAATGCTATGGTGAAAATGATTAAAGGTGATGCGTAAATATAAGAGTGGGCGGTGCAATCGTTATAGGGTTTTTGTGCCATAGCGGCGCTATAACTGCACTATATCAAGTTGTTATAAGTGTGTCGTTATTTTGGTTATGGATGATATCGATTTTCTTTTGTTTTTAGTGTAAAAGTGGAGTAAGTGGTTTTTTTTTTTTTTTTTTTTGTGCTATAGGAATGTTATTGAGGAGCGTGATTTTTGTGTTTTGTGTTATAAAAAATGACGTACGATAAAATCTGACGATATCCGAATGAATAACTTAGCCTATACACGCACTACACCTAGCGCTCAATCTAGGGGTGAGCATCCGGTCAAACCCGACCCGAACCTACAAAAACCGACCCGACCCAAAAACTGAAAAAGAAAAATGCTCAAACCGAGAACCGAATTGAGAAATAGATATCAAAACCGAAACCGATCCGAATAACTCGGTTCGGGTCGGTTTTCGGATTCCGAACCGAAAAACAGACAAAAATCGAATCGAACGAAAACTGACAAAAACCAAAATAAATATACAAAATCGAAGCCGAACCGAAAAATATTCGTTCAATTCGATCCGATTTCGATCGATTTATTGATTCAGGCCGATTTTCGGATGAATATGCTCAGCGTACTGCTCATTATTGTTTTATGTAATGATGTCATTATCATAACTAGTAACCTTGACTATCATGTCAAAAATTTAGTTATTGTTTATGTCGGGACATGCTAGCAAGTGACAAAAAACGAAGAAATTTGTAAATCCATCAATCTATGAATGGATTGCGTGAATTGTCGTTTCCTTATTAATTTGATTTTGATGTTTTTTCCATCTAAAATTAATGCCGTTCTTGCGGCATGAAGTATTTATTTTTATTTTTTTTACAACATGTTGATAGAGACGGAACCAAGATAAAAAAAAAATGATTGGGAGTACAAAAATTTAAAACTATTATTGTACAGGAAAAAAATGAACAAAATATATCATTTTAGTTTAAACATTTGACTTCAACAACAGTTTAAGTTTACTTTTCTCATATTAGTAGATTAATTAAGCAAACACTAAAACATAATTTCTTCTAGATCAAGTGCATTTAAGAGAATATGAGATTTCTCACAAGAATCATCATTACCAGTGGCGGAACTTGAACTCTTATTTTAGGGGAGCCGAATTTATTTTGGGAGGGCCGAATCAGAGATTTGTTTGTAAACTTAAATAAATTATCCCTAAAACCTATAATATTTACACTAGTTGACGCAATTTTTGGGGGGGCAGGGGAGGGTAAGTTCCGCCTTGATCATTACGATGCAAAATTTTATCAGGGTCTCGTGCCACCGTGAGATTTCCAAATTCCATTCATGATTGTTGGTACTACAGCTTAAGTACATTTCTCAAAACAAAAAATGATATATAAATAAATACTAGGATGGAAGTAACGGTGCTTAACGATTACTTTAGGGTGTGTTTGGTATGGGTATATGGGAATTGTCCATTTTAAGGATTGGCGACTTACCCATTCAGTGACTTTGGCACTGGACGTTCCCCAAGCGGGTATTGTTGGGTCGGGTGAATTATTTATTATTGTAACTCATCTGTTTGAATAATAATTTGTTTAGACATTTTTTAGTTTATTTATGAAAAAGATGAATT